>WEZZ01025110.1:220494-279948 GCA_013400585.1 Chloropsis cyanopogon | reverse complement strand
CAGTGTGCGTGAGAGCGCGCGGTGTCGGGCGGCGGCTGAGAGCGAGTGGTGAGGCCCAGCCTGCTCCTGTGCCCCAGCAGCAGGGAGCAGGCTGGGGGCAGCAGGTGCTGGCAGGGGACACAGGTGGGACAGCAGATCCCCTGGATCCCAGGGAGAGCCCACAGCTGACACCAGGTCTGCTCAGCTGCCCAACTGCAACTTGCTGCTGCTGCTGGAGTGGCGACTTGTCACGGCCCTCATCCAAGGAGTGTCCGTCCTGCCCAAGCACACGGCAGGGAAACGGATGGGGTAGGGGATCTCCTGGGATATTGGGATCCCAACTGCCTACCGCCTGCTGTGGTGTTTCCCACGGATGGCGGGTGGACCTGGCTAAGGCAACTCAGATGAAGACTCAAGAACAGTTCTTCATAGAATTCACAGAATTCACAGAATTCACAGAACTCACAGAATTCACAGAATGTCTGGGTTGGAAGAGGCCTTCAAGATCATCGAGTCCAACCCATGCCCCAGCACCTCAACTAGATCATGGCACTGAGTGCCACATCCAGTCTTTTTTTAAACACATCCAGGGACGGTGATTCCACCACCTCCCCGGGCAGGCCATTCCAGTACTTTATTACCCTTTCTGTAAGAAACTTTATCCTAATGTCCAATTTATATTTTCCTTGACGCAGCTTAAGACTGTGTCCTCTTGTTCTTGCTTGTGGAAAAGTTCGGTTTATTAAATGCAAGGAGAGTGCAAACCAAACAGACTCTCAGCAGGCCAGAGCCCAGGGCCAGCTCAGACAACACATTACATACTGAGTGGGAGGAACCGAAGACGACCAATGAGGGGCATACACGGGGTTACAAGGGGAGGAACTCGGGGCAGTGGCTAATCTAGGGAACAATACATCATGGGTAACAAATCACAGCTCTTTCCCCATGGAGGGTTCTGGAAGTGGGGAGTGGAGACAGGGTAACTGACATTTGGGGTCACTCAAAATATGGGGAGAGGGAGATGGGAAAGGGGTGAAACCGAGCAAGGGGGAGGTAGTAGGTAGGGACTGTAATATAGGAAGGGGGGACTGGGAATGGACCATTTAGGGAAAAAGGAAAGGGATGCAACAGCAACTCATTGGGCAGCTGGTTATGAGCCAGTGTTGCCTTTTCATCACCTGTATGATTTGTTGTGATTTGTTTTGCTGATGAAAGCATTTCAGCCCACAAGTCTTTGTCCTGTCAGCTCCTTTACCATTTGTGATATCCTGACCAAGTTGCAGACCAGGATGTGTTCAATGTTTTCATCAACAGTCTCTGCTCTAGTGACATAAAAGACCTGCGCAATCCTGGTGTCTGCTCCTGCCCTGTCAGGTACTCAACCCCTACTCACAGCAGTCTCAAGCCACACTGTGGGTGTGGGGAATTGCATCTGGAAAGCTGGTGGGTGGAAAAGCCTCTCAGGGTGGTGGTTGACAGCAGCTGAATGTGAGGTGGCGTGTGCCCAGGTGGCCAAGAATGCCAATGACATCTGGCCTGTAGCAGCACTAGTGTGGCCATCAGGAGCAGAGCTGTTCTCCCCCCTCTCTGCTGGGAGTGCTGAGGCACCTCGAATTCCTGAGTTGGGTTTGTGCCCCTCACAGTAAGAAAGACTTGGAGGTGCTTGTGCTTGTTCAGAGAATGGAACAGAGCTGGGCTAGGAACTGGAGGTTACATGTGACAATGGGCAGCTGAGGGAGATATTGGGCTCAGCCTCAAAGAAAGGAGGCTTGGAGGGACTCTTACTGTTCTACAGCTGCTTGGAAGTTTGTTGGAGCCATTTGGGGGTTTGTGTCTTGTCTCAGGTTTGTGTATTTATGAAACAAACAGTAAACGTATGAGGTTAGTCCTGAGATGCTAAAATGTAGCACATACTTTTGAATAAATAAGCAGATAAAAATCAAAAACAGTTCTCAGAGGTGGTCACTACCAAAGGTTACTTTGCTGATAAATGATCTTGTTAATTGTTAATATCAGTTAAGAACTTTTTAAGGCATGCCGAATTTGGAGACTTTACAGATATGAAAAGCCTCTGAAGAGTTTTCATAGTCTTGGAGGTCAACCCTAGCCCTCATGTTTGAATATTCTGGCTTTCATGGGATTTTATCTCAGGGGACTGTATGAGTGGAACTTGGTATCATTGTCCCAACAACGGGACCTGAAGGAGACCCAAAGGCAGTGGCTTTGTTCCCTCTGTGGACAGCTGGAATGTGCTGGGGGAGCTGCATCTGTGTGCCCAGATGGCACCCGTATCCTGGCCAAAGCTTCTGTTTCAAGTGACAAAAGAGATTTAGTCACATGAAGGGGTAATGCCATCATGCACACTTCTGATGTGAGAGACATGCACAGAAACCCTCAAACAGCTTCTTTTTCCCATTTCTCACCCCACTGGGAAAGTGCTCGTTCATGCGGAACTAGAAAAATCCAAACCTTATGTTTTTTGCAGTGTCTGCTCTATGGGGATGGGCTTTCTTCCTTTGCTATATAATCTCATTGTTCCCTCAAATCCTGAATTCCTGGCCTGTTTACTGCTGCTGACCTATTGACTGGTGTCCTGGTTTAGGGCAAATTTGGGAGAGACCCTCCAAAAGGGGACCCCCTCAGAAAAGCAGACTCACACGGCCCCTCCTCCCAACTGGTTCAGGAAAAAATTTCCTCAGAGAGAAGTGGAAGAAACCTGTTTATTTACAGGCGAGGCACTCCCCAGTACAAAAACCAAATGAGCAATACCAGATGACAAAACTCCTCTCTGCAGGGATGACCAGTTCAGAAAGTCTCTGCTGTGGGTGGTTGCTCTGTTATCAGTCTCTGGGAAAAGCTGCTGCCCAGAGTGGGCCCCGGTGGGCCGCAAAGTGCAGGCCGCTGGTGCTTTCCCAGGTCCCCAGTCTAGAGGAGGGTCGAACAGTCCCAAGAAAATGGACAGAAAAACAGTCCAGGGCACACTTCTCTTCTTTTGCTAGCTAAACTAATTAAAAGCAAAAAATTGAGCTCTGTCCTGCTCTGTCCATGCTGCAGACAGCAACCGCCCCGGCAGAGTGTGGGAGTGTGTGAGCAGTCTCTCTGATAACAAACTCTGTGCTGCTTCTTCTGCCCAGCTTTGCTCCCTGACCCAGTCTTGGAGGCACAGAATATAACACCCAGCATAAAGAGAACAGACAGTTTGGGGATATTAGCATCATACAGTCACCCTAGGACAACTGGTCTACTTGAAAGCACAGGCTTCCCATGCAGTGATCTATGTGCCACCTTGCAGTCGTGCCTTTATAACTCTGGCAGTACACACCCAGATTTGGATGTGACCAGCTTTCTTCTAGCACAGATTAATAAAAATATGTTTTGGGTCTGTCTGACATGGTTTCATGGCCGGAAAAAAAGAAATAGTGAAGGTTGAGGAGTTGTTGGCAGGAATTGTTTTAAAATCTGCATTTCACAGCAAGCTCATCATCAGCACAGGTGATGTAATGGGCATGATTAAATGGTTTAGTCATAGGTAAAAGCAATGGGAACAGTGATCCTTCATGTTATATCCAATTACATCATTCCTCCCAATGACATTTGGTGCAATTCCCAGTGTTTTCCTTTAGGAAATACAGAGCATAAATAAAACACTTTGCTGTGTAGCAAACAGCAACAACAAATTTTGTAAGAAGATATAAGAAAGTATGTTTTTTGTGATTTGGAGTGAATGTTCTGCTGTTCATCTGTATTTATTCTTTCTCCAGGACAACTGGACTTTTCCAAGATGTTTTTCCTTCCTGAATTTTTTCTGTACTTCATCCATTACATTCTCTAAACCTCACTTAAAAGAAAATTTCATTTATTACAACTTCATCACCTTTAATTTCTAGAATTACTTGTCCTATGGAATGTTAACCCCAACATAAGGCTTAAAGGCTTTGATGTGGCCTTTATTATAGACTGATAAAACCCAGCAGTTTTTTTTATTTTTTTATTTTTTTCTTTGTGAGCTAGAGGTGTGTGTAAATGACAGGGTTGGGATAGGGTGGCAGGGAGGGGGTTGTGGTTTCTTGGGTCTCTGTAGGAAAATCTGCATTTTTTCCCATTGTCTGCTCATCCCAGCTGGTTTGTATTACCTCTAGTGGTTTGCCAGGATTATTTATTTCTGCTACTTGTAAGCCATTTTTCCTTCATGCAAATCTTCCCTCAAAATGACCTTTTTCCTTTATATACAGATTACTCAGCCCAGCATCCTCTCAGACTTGGGATGCACTGTGACTGCAGCCTCTGTTACCATTTCCCAGATCTCATGTGTCTTGGTTTCTTTTCCTGGGGGGAGCTTTAGGATAAAAACTCATTATCTGGAATAGGGTTATTATTTAACAAATATGTTTTAAGAAATGACCAGATGAACAGTGAAACTGAGTGCTACCTGGTGCTAAATACTGCTCTCAGACAAACACACATACCTCAGTAAACGGCACACATTTATAACATTCCTGCTGAATGCCTGGGCTTGCAGCTCTGACTCAACACAGCAACTCCTTTCTCACCAGCTGCCTGGGAGTAGTTGGTGTTTACAGACCTACAGGGCAAAAAAAAAGAGATTGATGTGCTCCTGTCAGCCTTGCCCTCACCGAAGATGAGCTGCAAATGCTACTGAGGCAGTGGTGAAGCAATCTGAAGATAATATGCCTAGTGATAAATTAATTGCAATTTAAAGTTTGTTGGTTTTCCTTTACGAATCCCAAAGAAAGCAAGAGGCACTACATGTAACACAGATGGTATATTGTAGGTAAAGAAACAGAATTAACAAAGCTTGGAAGGACTCAGATCTGGGTGAAGGAAAACCTCTGGCATGGAGCAGAGGTGGGTGAGGAATGGAAACTGAGAGAATCATTCAAAAGTGATGATTTTTTCATTGCCTGTATTGTTGTCTCTGGGGACACACGCTTCTCCCCAGGGGTTTTGTGGAAACCGTGCAGAGTTTTGTTTCTTTGGGGAAGAGTTTTCAGTAAATTTTGAGATTTTTTGGTTAATGTACTAATGAGTGTGGTGGGTTTAGTGTTGGTTAATTTCTAGTGTATTTACTTCTTGTTGTGAGGTAGGATTAGGAGAAAAGTCAAGTAGGTTTAAAACTTTAAAGGGTATAGAGAAAATTGTATTAACAGTAACTAAAAGAAAGAGTGGTAACAATTAGAACAAAACTTTTAGAACACTTCTTTTTATAACTTTTTTTTCCTACTGATAAGGTAAAGAACTAAAACTTAAAAGTTTAGCTTACTACTTTCAGAATAATTTTTTTTTTAGTTTACTTAGGGAGAGAAGTTCTTTTTGTTAATGTTACGGAGACTTCTCTGTAAGAAAAAAACCCAGTTCTTTTGTTATTTCAGTTAATAATAAATGCACTTTTACCCTCACCCCCAGTTTATCACCCATTCTGTGCATTATCTGCCTGCTATGATGCTGTAGTGTCTCGGAGTCCAGTCTGTTTGGCTTCTTGTAAAATCTGCCCAAAGTACCCAGACAGCCCCCCCAGACATCAGTGGCTGGGGGTGTTCAGATCTGTGATTTCTCCCTGTGATCATCTCCTGGCTGAGGAGGAGGAGAAGTTTGTCACAGCAGGCTCCTCGTGTGCCTCTGCACAGGGCCCTGGGAGGGGTCAGCTTTCCCTCACAGCTCAAAGGCACGAGTCCTGCTGAGCCTGGCAGCCAGCAGAAGCTCAGACACACCTAATTAAGGCACTCTTAATTCAGGGGGCAGGTTCTCCCTCCCTAGAACCTCACAGCAGAGGTGAATGTTGCAGTGGTACTGCATATCCCATTGCTTCTGTTCTCCATTGAAACTCCTGACTTCTGGGGCACCTCACAAAGAGTAACCTTCCATTTTCCACTAGGTCTTTTCAACCAGACTAGAAATTTGATTTATTACATTCATGGACTCTTGAATAGGACTATTTTGCTTTCTCCAGAAACTTTTAATACAAGGAGAAATTTTTTTTCAATGTTTCTGTTTACTTTTTTCTTCTATATAAAATGAAATATCATCATAAAAATTTATTTAAGATACTTCGAGGTAATTACCAGGAGCTGGGGGGAGGTAGTGGGCCAGTAAGGAGATGATTTGGTTCCAGAGCTGTTGGTACTGACCATGTCTCCCCGTGGCAGCCTCCCTTCTGCACAGGGCTTGATTTCTGCTCAGGACACCCAGAGTGAATCCCCATCTGGCCTCCTACAGGCAGCAGGTTCCCTCAGCAGGAAGGCAAACCCTCAGGATACTCTGGAGTGGTGAACACCTTTCAGCTCCTGGAGGGTGCTGTTTCACCATGCAGCTCTCCAGTGCTGTCAGTAAACTTCCTTTGCTCAGTGCTCTGCCAGCGCAGCTCCTTGTTTGTCCTCCAGTCCCACTGGTGCTGTTGTGGTGGGCTCTGGGTCGTGGAGGTAGAAAAGTGCTATTCCAGAGCTCTGCTCCTCAACCAACGAATGAATACCTTCACAAAGGAAAATACTTGGCCATCTAATACTGTTGGCAACACTTCTCCACACTCCTGTAATGAAACAGGTCCTAACTGAACTATGTATAGGAGTCTGGCCAGGGCTGAAGTAATGGGTTTATTCTCTAGATGCTTTTCTGCTGCTCTGCCCTCAGTGGGCACTGAGTATTTTTGTTGTTCACAGAGATTATTCATTCTTACTGTGTGCCTGTGTTTCATCCACAGCAGCCTTCCTCCTGCTCAGTGATTCCCCCCAGAACTACCATTGGTAGTAACCTGACTTCAGAAGAATTTTCTGGAGGAGATGTAGAAGTTTGAGTGTAATCAGCTCAACAGGACACCTCACTGCAAATATTTGGTATTTGGGCAGGGTACAAAGATTGTAGAATCATGGAATGTCCTGAGTTGGAAGGGACCCACAGGGATCATCCAGTCCAACTCCTGGTCCTGCCCAGGACACCCCAGCAACTCCACCCTGTGCCTGAGAGCGTTGTCCAGACCCTCCTGGAGCTCTGGCAGCCTTGGGGTTGTGACCATTCCCTGGGGAGCCTATTCTGAAGTACAGGACACATTTTACAGTGCTGAGGTCTGTTCAGAACCAGGATATGCGATTGGTATCCCCAGACAAGAAGCAGAAAACAGGGGGCCACATAAGGGGTGAAAATGCTCCTGCATTGAGGCTTTGCCCTCTGTGAGTAAAGAGGACAAATCCATTCCAGAGAGCTGGTGGTGCATTTGATAAAAATCCTCATTGGCTCATTTTTCATTCCTGACCTCAACAAGCATTTGGAACAGTGAATGTTGCAGCCTCCCAGAAGCTGGAACTCCACAAGTTTTATGGCTGGCATTTTCCTCTTGATGGTTCAGCTTATGATGTCGAGTTGGATTTGAACACCAGCCCAGGTTTTATGAGTGAGTGTCAGGTTAAAGGCAGTGGAGTTGCACTGTGCACTGATGGTGAGGCAGGAACAGCCATTTATAAACAGGGATATTGTCAGGAACAGCAAAGTTGGCTGCAGGAACACATCCAACCTTGCAAGTGCTGAGTTTTAGTACTGGAAACCATCAATTTTAGTGCTTCCATGAGGAAACAAAACTGCACCCAGTGACCACCCCATCTTGTACCACAGTGACGAAATCCTAAAATATTAGTCTCTTAAATTCTTCTAGGTATTTCTCTACAAATCTTCATGCCTTCCCTCTCAGTGTGCCCCTAAGAGGGTGCGGAGTGCTGCTGCCCTTTTACAAATGGGTTGTTGGAGGCGCAGAGGAGCTGAACTGCTTCTTGTCAGACATAAAGTCTGCTCCAGAGCATGGAGATTTGGCTTTGATTTGCAAACCCCAGCCCTCTGCACTAGCCAGGGCACAATATTTCCTTGTTTTTCTGCCTTCTGAAAGGGCCACTGAGGGTTTGGCTAAGAGCCCTTTTTAATAAATGGGGGCAAAAAGAGAAAAGAGAATGAACACTTTGGCTTATCAAGTGGTGTTTGCTGAAACTGAGCGCCGGATTGTGACTCCCAGATCAGAGGTTGGCTCTGTTGTGTGTTTGTATGTTGTCTAACACAGTGGATAATTAGTCCCAGTTGGGATACTTTGGATGTACAAATTATGCAAATATATTTACTACAAATAATAAAAACAGTTTAAAAAAATGGGCAAACTCTTTCCTGCTGTCTAAAGCGGTTTTTCATTTGAGCCTCAGCATTTTCAGTTAAATTCAAATCATTCATTCCACAGAGCAGCCTTTGCCTTCAGGTTCCCTAATCATCTCCTCTGGGAAAGTAAAAAAAATACATTTTTCCAATTATTTCCATTACAGTTTTTCTAGATAAAAGAGGGCTTATTCCCAGTCTTGATCTATCAATTGTTGCTTGATCTCTTCAAAACCCACTCTCATTCTGCTCAGGGCTGGTGTGTAATCAGTTGTGAACAGAACTGTTGCTCATGGGTGATGAGGCCAGTTAAAAATGAGCAGTCAAGAAGAGACTTAGATGTTAAAAAATGCTTGGCTTAATCTTTGCTGCCAGTGACCTGATGATGGGATCAGGTTTAGGCCAGTGACATAAGTTTTGAAAGCCCTTGTCCAAAGCCCCTCTCGAGCTCTCTTGGAGCCCCTCTCGGCACTGGAAGGGGCTCTGAGGTGTCTCTGGATCCTTTTTCAGGTGAACACTACCCAGTCTGCCTTTGTAGCAGAGATGCTTCATCCTTTGGAGCATCTTCATGGCCTTTTCTGGTCTCTTTTACCAGGTCATTGTTAATAAAGAGAATTATCATAGCATGAAAGTGATTTCCTTTAGATTTCTAGGAAGCATGCAGCCAGCTAAAAAGCAAGTGAGACTTTTTTCTCTTTCTTTTTTACTGATTTTTTTTTTTTTTTTGGGCAAAGCTGTCCCAGAGCTGGAGCTGTATGTGTCTAGTTTGACTGGAAAAGAAATGTCATGGATTACAATCAGGGGACCGACAAATAACATTTTTATCAGGAATAATGTTTTTATTATGACAGGACATTGTGCCTCACACAGTGTGGTTTATTTAGTCAAAATAATTACTGACACTCCAGTGTCCTCCTGGAGTGTCAGTAATTATTTTGACTAAATAATACTGGGGTCATTTCACAGAACTCTTCCCTCAGCTGCATGCATGATGGTCATTTCCATGAAAGCTTTAATGAATGGGCATCTCATTAGGAACAGTTGAAGAATATCCACAGTCAATTAATAGCAAATTTCTAATGGAAAATATTCCCACTGGAAGCCATGACACTAATTAAGTAAAAAACCAGCAACAGAAGACAGCTTGATTTTGAAGAGCTACTGAAGAATTAGTCACAGAAATTTCTTTAATAAGTTTCAGTCAGTTCCCAGACCATCAAAGAACAACATGATGCCTTTCACACTGCAATCCTCTCACAACTTCATTTACAATTTCCCATCTACTTTTTCTCCAGGGCCCCTTATTTTCCCATTTTTCCAGGACCACTGACAGCAGCCGCTTCCAAACTTCTAACATCAAAATGAGATGGATATAAATAAGGCACATCAGTCTCATGACCTTCCCACCAGGGAGCAGAAATGCTGCATAGCTCTTCTTTCAAAGCAGCAGAGCTGCTGTTGACCTGCAGAGTCCTTGAGACACTTGTATCACTTACTTGTGGTGAGGTGGAGCCTCCTAACACACCCCAGGGGAGGAGTTTGGTCCTGGCATGGCCACAAACCCCAGTGATGGCTTCACCTGTCACCCTCTCTCCTTGGGAGCTTCCCAGGAAAATCTGGACAAGGCTTGGAGCAACCTGGTCTAGTGGAAGGTGTCCCTGCCCGTGGCAGAGGGTGGAAATGAGATGAGCTTTAAACTCCCTTTGTACTGAGACAATTTTGTGACTTTCTGAACGTGCCCCCACCAAATATCACTGCCAAAACCAAGGGGGTTTGCCCTTGCTGCTTTGAGCTGCTTGTTTTGGGCTGTGATTGGCACAGTTTGGAAATCAGACTCTCATCCCTAGTGCCTCGCATACAGAGCTTATAAGGAGGCTGTTGTTGTCACCTAAACAGAAGCACAGTTTGCACTAAAGTCACTTTTGAAGCCAGCTCTGCTTTCTCCACACATGGCACAACGATGTTGTTTTCAATCTAAAAGACTTCTACTCCCTTTCAGGGAGAAGAGTAATAAGAAACACAGCAAAAGTCAATTCTTTTAGGGAAGACACGTGTTAGGATTTGTGTCTGCTCCCTGACAGCCTCCCTTGACATGAATGCAAAGAGGCTGCCAGGCATGGTGGTGAATGAGGGGATGCCTTAGAGATTTAAGACTGCAACTTACCAAAAATAAAGACCTAACAATTCCACAGTACACGCACCACAAAGCTCTCTAAGGGTAATTACACGGCAATCTGTAGGAATCCATAAATATCCAGCTGTCACATGTTATTTGTTAGCGAAATCTACTAAGTTTCAGAATAATTAAAGGATAAGTTACGTGATATCTGTGCCCAGTGACTCAATAAAGTCACTTTCACAGCTGTTTTGACATAATATTCACCTTATTTGCAAAGAAATTGTTATGCCAAAACAGCTGGGAAGCTGCTTTTAATGTTGCCTGGCTTTACATCTATTCATAATTGAGACACTAATAGAAATTCTACTTATCCAATATTCCCTGTGTGTTGAACAAGCTACAGAGAACATTTTGGGAGTGCTGTCTCAGGGCTCTGTCAGTGAAAACACTTCTTGCTTTGAGATCCATAGTTCTTCCTAGCTTTTCCTGATACTTGCCCATAAGAAAAAGGTCTTTTAGGTCAGAGAATATTCTCCATTATTTAAAGAGGAGCCACTTCCCTAAGACTTAAGTACAAACCTGAAGCATCATTCCATGCCACTGCTGTGAGCTATGAAAACCCTGTCCCTTAATAAGAAACACTGAGAAAAGAAGGTAGAATTGTCCAGAGAAGCACCCACATGACGAGAAGTTTAAGAGTGGAATAAGGTGACACTTTGATTTTGTCTGTTTCGCAGAGGTTTTCATGCAGAAGAGGGGTGATATGCTGAATTTCCCAGTCCCTTGCAATGAGGCATCGTCCAGGCTCACTGTTGTGTCTCCTTCAGAGGAGAGATCTGGCAAGAAGAGCAGGGGCAGGAGCAAAGCTTCAGGGCTGACATGGCACTTTTAAGGAACTTTAAGTCTCCAAAGTGATTTCTTGGATGTTTCATGGAGTATAAATTAATCCATTTTAATTGAGATTGCAAAGAGAGCCATTTAAAAAAAGCCCAGAATACTGGGTTGAGGAACCCAGGCATGTAACATTGTGAAAACATTGTGATGCTCAGAGCACTCCTGATGTTGTGTCTGCATATTCATCAGGAGGCACATTTGCCTGATCAGCAGCGATCAATAAGCCATTACCTTACCAGAGCGAGCAGAGGACACCTCAAAGGTAGCAGCCTTTGAGGTGATGCAGGAACATGATTTCTGTCTAAAAACCCAAATTCTGTTCCCTGCTCAGCACTGATCAGCCTGGGTCTGAGGTGCTGGTGAGGCACAGGAGCTGTGAGAGGTTCATTTCTACAAATCCTCCCCATTCCTGGTGGGTGTGAGTTTTACAAACTGATCTTTTAAGAGGGATCATTATGCTGTGTTTCAGAACAATAAGGCAGCACATGGAAGGCAATCACAGCAGTGTGCCTGTGCTGTGTATCTCAACTCAGGGCTCCAAGTGCCTTGAGAAGAGATTCCAAGCTCATGCATTATTTATCTGCAATAACTATCTTTTAAAATGTAAGATGTAACAACAATCAGTGCTTATTCACTGCTGCCATCACTACGCTTAACAAGGACCAGCCCTGTAATTTCACTGCACAAGAATATTCCTGGAATCGCTCTCCTTCTCAGGCTCTTATAAAAATGCAGGGAATAGTGAAAAAGTCGGGCTGGTTATGCATATCCTTCCCCTGGAACTTCCCCAGCATCATGACTGCTTCCAGTGGTGGAATCTGCTGAAAACTTTGTGAGCTGAAGTGCTGCAGTGAGAGAATTGTAAGTCAAAACTGTAGAAATACAAACTCCCTTCTGTTTGTGATGTATGATGGGCATTTCTCTGCTTTCCTCTCTGCTAGGTACATTGTACAAGCTGGTTTCTGAGGATAAACACAATATGTGTGGAAATAATGGAAGATGGATTTAAGCCACATGCTTTTGTTGCTTAGTTTAATGATTTTGAGGTATATGTCACATGGTGAAAGGCTGCATTTCCTTTTTGGATTGTATTTTATCAGCTAGACCCATTCCTTCTGGCACAGATACGAGTGTTACACCAAAAATGTCATGAAAGATCAGGAGGAATCACAGCCAGGGGCTTTGAGACATCTATTAACCCAGTATCACACTGGTGAGAAGTAATTTTTTCTCCTTCCCAACTGGAGTAAAGAAAATTGAGTACGACACCACTTGGAGAGTTGATAATCCTGGGTGAGGCAGCCCTGGCTGGCTGGACTCACTCTGTTGAGGTGTTGGTTTATTTGATTTTAACTTTGAATATGGATGAGCCACTTTGGTTTGCAGAGCTGTTTTCTTTATGTGAGGATAAGTGAGATGCTGCTGGGATACAGCATTTCCCCTTATGCTCTCAAATTTTTCACAAAGACTCAGACGTAATCAATGTCCCCCAGTTACATAAGCAAGTGTCCCTCAGTTCATCAAGCACAGAGAAATATTACCTGTGCCACTGCCATTGTTAAAATGGATTGCAAGAGGAAGGCATAAAATAAGATTTTGACAGCAAGGGAGACAAAGAGATGAAAAAGAAAATGTGATTTTCTCCAGAACATGCAGATTATTTTCTAAATCCTAAAGAGTGACTATTTCTGGGGAATACAAATCAGGCAGCACAAAGGAAGAAAAATAAATTAGATGCACAGCCAGGTAAATGTGGTTAAGTGAGTATTTTAGCTGAGTGCAGGTGCCTCTTGTTCTCTAAATGCTGTGTTCATCCACCCTTTTCCATGCACACCTGCAGTCAGAGCTGAGAGCTGTAACTCCAGGCTTGAGGCTGCTGTCATTTGCACCTGTAGCACCTTCAAAGTCACCCCAGTTTGATTATGGACACTGCAGTGTTTTTCTTCATCCTTTCATCAGTAACATTGGCTTAAATCAGAACAAATTTCCCTGAGCCACAGAGTAAAGAGGCTGCTCCAGTGGGCTGCAGATGTGCAGCTGGAGAGTTGGGTGGGGTCAGTGGTAACAAGTGAAGCTCAGCAGGGATAGAATCAGAATCATTTAGGCTGGAAGAAGCTTTTAAAATCATGAAGTCCAGCCATTAACCCAGAACTACCAAATCTACCACTCCTTCATCCCCTTAGCATTCAGTGGGGTCTGTGAGCAGCAAAGTTATGAACAATTCTGAGCACTGGACAGTGCTGAAGGAGAGATTAAATACGAATTTCCAAGGAATCTAACCAGCTGAGAGCCTGTTTTATTTTCAAGTATTTATTTTCACCTTTCCCTCTGTTAATGCTTCATCACAGAGGTTTTGGTGACTCAGGGAGTCTAAGCTCTTCTGCAGCTTGGTGAAGAAGCAGAGCAGTCTGCTCCAAAATGCAGGTGTGCAGGCTGAACAGCTCACATATGGATTTGGGGGCTCTAATGAGGAGCAGAAGAAGAGTTTCTGTTCCTCCAGACAGGGACATGACAAAGTCTTCCCCAAGGTACAGAAAGGAATGTCCCTGAGTCCTGCTGTGACCATCCATGTCACAGCATCATCTCAGCAAGGCAGGTGACTTGCTCACTGCCTTGAGGAGCACATTTGAAGGGGCATTGAGGAGTAAAAGCTAATGACCACTGAATCAGACTGAATCTCTTCAGGAGAATTAATATCTCTTCAAGAACTAATATTGAAGCTGCAATTCTAAAGCTGTGAATCCATTTTCCCTCAGAGGTAGAGTGCAAGAGCAGGTAAAGCCACACTCTACGCTCTGCAGCTGCTTGAACATTGCCCTCCTGGTTTTTCCTCCAGAAAGCTTTGAAAGAAGCTGTTTGCAGCACTCCTTCAGTGTTTGTAAAGCACTGCTTATGGTCTGCCTGACTTTTTGGTACCTTTTACTCTCTGCCTAAAGGTCTCTGCAGCACACACTTGCGGAGAGTAGAGGGTTGGAAGGGACCTTAGAGATCATCTCATTCCACCCCCTGTCGTGGGCAGGGACACCTCCCACTATCTCAGGTTGTTCCAAGCCCCATCCAACCTGGCCTGGACACTTCCAGAGATGGGGAGTCCACCTGATTTGGAGTGCCTTGCTCAGTATTTCATGTGAACAAACATTGTACAGAGTAGCTACAAGCAGATGGACTCCTGACCCTAACAAGGTCGATGTACCCCCTCACTCAGTCTGTGTGTGTCATGTTTGCCGTGAGGATGATATTGGTTGTGGTGTGCTTCTGTGATTTGGCAAAATGAAAATGCTTTCAGTTTGAGTTAAAAGCCTTGATGCCAATGCCACTGGGGTAAAGGAAGTCACAGTCTCACTCATTTGTTGGTGGAAAGCTCATATCCTGCACTGCCAAGTGACATATTTCCTGTCCTTTTGGGTTCATGGCTTTGGAGTCCTTTTAGGGTGCCAGCTAACATGATGATATAGGTCCAGCTCCTTTCCTACATGTCCCCAGAATAAATGTCCAAGAAAATGGAATTTAATAGATCAAGGAAAGATTAATGTAGCAGTAAATGGGCAGAGGCAGAGGAATGTCTTAGCAAGCTGCTGTTCTCTCATCTTGCCTCTCTCATCAATACTTTTCAATCTACTGTGCTGAGAGGGATATCACTTTTAATGCCCTAAGGTCACTAAAACCTCACATGAAATCTGTAATCCCTGAGCTGACAGCACAGCAAATGATTTCTCTATTGGTCTTTATAACTGTAATTGCCACTGAACAGAATCTTTATATATTTCTCACTCTAAATTATCTGACTGATGACACGGATGGTCTCTGTACAGAGATAAACCCGATGGTTTCTGATGGTGTGAAGCTGATGAACAGGGCTATCTGTTGGCTTTTATGTCTTTCAAAAACAATTTCTTGCCAGATGGTCTTCTGAGATTGTACAATCTTCTCCTCTATAGTTGAAGTAACATTGACATTGTAGCATAAACCTTAATTTCCTAGGTATTGTAACCCATAACCACATAATGTAAAAAAAAAGACAACCTAAGGAAAAAACCCCTAAAAAAGAATTTTCCCTGTTGTAGTATACAACAGAAAAGATTGCAATGCTGGAGAGTTGTGCTCAGTTCACATGTGCTCACTCCTGTCTGCTGAAGAACTGTGGTGTCTAAGAGCTGCTTGAATATTCATTTCTTTCAAGTTGTGGAGACTTCAGGGATGGGGCAGCCACATCCTCTCTGGGCAACCTGTGCCAGGGCCTCCCCACCCTCACAGGAAAGAATTTCTTCCCAATATCTGATCTAAATCTCTACTCCTTTGGTTTGAAGCCATTCCCCTTGTCTGCCCATCTTTCCCCCTCTTCACTGCATATTTTGGCTTGGCAGTGCTCCTGGTGTCATAAGCACAGCCACTTTTTAGCTGCTTTTTTAGCAGAGGAGCAGAAATGTTCATTTTAATCAGGAGCAGGTGGGGAATTGGCTTTTCCTGTGTGCCCTCTGCAGTGCTGAGCTCAGCAGCAGCAGGACAGCCTTCCTTCATGGGTAAAAAATGCCAGCCTTTGAAGTACTTGTTAGGTAGCAGAACTTTATTGTTGTCAAAAGACTTCTTTTTCCTCCTTTCTTTGTTCCCAGCGTTGTCTTCCCATATTTTTCAAATAGATGAGAAAGCAGAGCTGGATTCTGGACTGGTTGAGCTGCTACGTTNGTGGTGTCTAAGAGCTGCTTGAATATTCATTTCTTTCAAGTTGTGGAGACTTCAGGGATGGGGCAGCCACATCCTCTCTGGGCAACCTGTGCCAGGGCCTCCCCACCCTCACAGGAAAGAATTTCTTCCCAATATCTGATCTAAATCTCTACTCCTTTGGTTTGAAGCCATTCCCCTTGTCTGCCCATCTTTCCCCCTCTTCACTGCATATTTTGGCTGGGCAGTGCTCTTGGTGTTGTGAGTGCAGCCACTTTTTAGCTGCTTTTTTAGCAGAGGAGCAGAAATGTTCATTTTAATCAGGAGCAGGTGGGGAATTGGCTTTTCCTGTGTGCCCTCTGCAGTGCTGAGCTCAGCAGCAGCAGGACAGCCTTCCTTCATGGGTAAAAAATGCCAGCCTTTGAAGTACTTGTTAGGTAGCAGAACTTTAATGTTGTCAAAAGACTTCTTTTTCCTCCTTTCTTTGTTCCCAGCGTTGTCTTCCCATATTTTTCAAATAGATGAGAAAGCAGAGCTGGATTCTGGACTGGTTGAGCTGCTACGTTTGACTCAATAAAGATATATTGATTTATCGCCACTGAGAATCTAGTTTTATACAAAACTTATTAACAACTAAACCCCACCAAAATTGCTGAGTCTGATCCTACTGATCCTTGGTTGCTTCAGTGAAATAAAGTAGTTTTATTGTAAACAGTTGTCTGCATCTCTCCTGTCTAAGATGTGTCCCACAGTTCTATGAAAACTCTGTCTTTAAATTATCTTTCGTTGAGGACCAGCCTGTTGTACCCTGTGGTAATTAGAACAAACCAAATTAATACACTTCCTACAAAAGAACACTCCAAATGTTTTAGATAAAAAGTGATTTGGGGTGGAAGGCACGTAATTTTCCAAAGGAGACAACCATCAGTACAGAGCAGCACTGAGCTAACAGAAAATATGGTTGTTTTTAGAGCAAATACCATCTGTCATAAAGCCATGGGAAAACTCTCAGCAATATCATAAATGTGACCGTGGATGAACTTGGAGGATTTCTCCAGAACCTTCCCAACATGAGGAGAAAAACCATTCCAGGGCAATCTGTCATCTTGAACCCATGTGGAAACTATGCAAGGAAGTATTAATTTCTGGAAAAATGTTCAAAGCAGTTGAAAAGTGAGAAGGGAAAACAGCATATGGGGATGAAGCAACTCCATGGATTTAAACACCAAACAGGAACAGAGGTAGCTCCACAGTCAACAGCACGACTGACACAGCAACCAGCCAGGAAGCCAGATGCTGTGGCTATAGAAAATATCTTCCACCACTTGGCATTTGACTCCTCTAGCTGCCAAGGACAATGGAAAAAATTCACATGTGGGAAGTCACACCACAGGATCCAGAAGGCAATTGCATATGAAGGGAGTTGTGTTTGAAAACGGCACGGCTGCTCCATTTTTTTGGGGAAGGAAGAAGGCAGAGGAGCTTTTGTGCGGGGGAAATGACACTCCAATGCTTGCTCTTGTCATTCCTGGTGAGGGTGATGTGTTTGGGTGCTTAGGTGGCACCCCCAGTGCAAGGTTGGACACATGACAGGTTGCCACCAGTGGTGGGCACCCATGGGTGTGGCACCTGAGGTGCAGAGAGCAAAAATCAGCTGAAGGCAGTTGTTTTGTTTTTGAGGAATGAAAACACAGAATTTCCTGGAGGAGTCCCACTTTCCTGTCCTGTGTGCAGCCAGACACCCAAGGCTTGCTTTTACAGGGGGAGGCTGTGTGGGTGTCAGAGCCATTAAAAGTTCAGCAGGGTTTAGGCAGAGGATTGGGCTACGCCTGTGTAAACTGGATCTTTGTAAACTGGGTCTTTGTCTTAATCTTCAGAGAGCTTCACGTGTGGAATCTAGCTGCCACAAGAAGATCAGGCCAGAATCCCTTATTTTCTGAGATAAGACTATAATTAACTCTTTTTAAAAAGTATATATTCCCAAAGAAAGGGTGATCTGAGGTTTGGAAGAGTCTGTTTTCTGAGGATGCAGGACAGCCTTTTTTATGCTCTCACACATGCTCCCATCTGCTTGCATTTTTTTTTTTTTTAATGAAAGAGAAAGCCAAAGCAAAACTTTGATGACTTTTCCTGCCCAAAATAAAAACTCATTTGGAGAAAAAGATGGTCATTTGCAGTGATTCTGTTCCCTCTGTGGGTAAGAGGCTGGACAGCTGAGCCCAGTGGGGGTCACATCCTTTGTGTCTGTCTGTCTGTCTGTCTGTCCTGCAGCACCACCTGAGCTTGGGCAGCATCACTCCAGGTGGTTCCTGGAGAAAGACAGAGACAACTCATCTAAAATAAACCCATTGGCTCTGGTTTTGAAGTCTTCCCCACTTAACTCCCAGCTTTGCAGGAGGATGCTTATTCCTGTGATTCAGCAAAGGCTTTTGCTGTCATAAAGTATAAAAGCTTAGCACGGTTCTTGTTTTTGTAATCACACTTGGGTCACGTGGTTTTAATTATTGGTCTGCATTAATGGGGAGTGGCTAAATCTGTTCTTTCAGTCACCAAAGAACAAGAAGCTTGGCAAGGAGATTTTCTACTGGCAAATGCCCTGCTCCTACTGGGAAAACTCTAGCAGGAGGATATGTCCTTTAGACCAGTTTAAACGAAGTCTTTATCTTCATCTGCAGAGGGATTCATATTTGAACTCTATCTGCCATGAGAAGGTCAAGCATGAATCCTTTATTTTCTGAGATAAAACTGTCTGCAAAGCCCCTGCTGTGGGCTGGGAGTAAATCCAGTGTGGATTGCCTACTGTGTCCAGCTTTGGCTATCTAAAGACTACAAAGGGATCACACACTCCCCTCCCATGAGCAATTTTGAACCAAAGGCAGAAGAGAGAAAACATGTCCAACATAATCAAAAAAACCATGAACTCTCCCCACCCGAGGCCTCGTCCCTGGATGATTCTCAGCCAGGTTTTGGTGATCAAAGCAAAATGGGCTTTTTATGGCTACAAGAGAGATAGATCCATGGGGTTTCCTCCTGGGAAAAGGGAGATGGGAAAAGGCAAGGAAATGCTTTGGGACCACGGTGTCCATGGTAGCTGGAGTCCTCTGAGCCCAGGGAAGAGCATTTGAAGGGGACTCCTGAGTTTATTCAGCTGTAAAACTCAACAGCACTTATGGGAAACACAGGATTATGAAGACACTCACAGGTGAAAAGGAAGAAAGGCACTCACATTAAGAAAAGGAAGAAAGGAGGGACAGGTCTCTCATGGATATTTTTCCACAGTTGATATGTGGCTACAAAAATGGCCGGAAACCAGCTGGGCATTTCAATTGGAAGTGTTTGGTGTTGTGTTTGCACTGGATATTTCCTGCCTTCTGCTGTGCTTTCCCACCTTGAATGAATGTTTTTTTTTGCCACATGCAAACTAAAACACATAGTAAAAAATTAGCATTAGTATGTGGCCTTCTAATCTCCCTCCTTTTTTCCCCACTATAAGGAGATAAATGCATTTAAGAAAATATAATTCTCTCTCATTTTATTAAATATTTACCTGGATTAACAGAATTGCTGCTAGTTGTATTCTGTGCCTGTCTGTGGGCTCTGGTGTCAGTGCCTGTGATCCCCCTGGAACCATGGCCTGTCCTGGTAGTTTCCAGAGCAGTGGTTTCATTAGCTGCACCAATCAATCTTTCACCTAATTTGTTCCAGGTTTGTGCTGCAAAGGGGGGCTGCTGTGAGAAGCACTGAGGCCCTTGGCAGGTCTGTGAGCCCAGGGCTCTGAGGCTTCTCCCACAGGTCCATCTGTGTGTCCACCTGAGAGATGTCTCCAGCACAGGTTCTGGAGCTCTGCTCATCCCCTCTGCTGTTCCCTGCCAGGAAAAAGAGCTGCAGAGGAGATATCCAGCAAGAGGAGCAGCAGTACCACCACATCTCTGGGGTGCTTCTTGCCCACCCTCTAGCACTGAACACAGATTTGTCTGAGATTCAAAGCCCTAACTGATGATTTTGCACAAAGCTTCCACTTTTTTTCCCCTTAAGAATAAAGCACTATTCTGTAAATGGCTAGTCATTGGAGAATTTGTGATTGTTTCACCTCTACCTGACACAGTTCCTTAGACACCTTGTGACCTGGTGCCAAGACAAGCTGAAAGACTTACCCAATGCAGTTATTAAAGCTCAAAGTTTAGAGTGATAAGCCCATCAAAAATTCTGTTTGCTCCTCACAATTCCAGCCAAGCAGCAGCTTGACATGTGTGTAGCCTGTTTTCTGAGCAGGTTCTCCAAGGAGGGGAAGAAATATCCTGTAGAAATATCAATGCAAACAGGACATTTCCAGTGCTGCTACCTGGAAACCCCTCAGTCCAGTGGCAGTGCAATGACTGTGTGGAAGTATTCCTCTTGATGGGTGTGGGCATGAAGTGTGAAGGATCAGGAGGACTCCACCTTTGGCCCTGGGTCCTTCCCTGTGTGGAATGGCAGTGGGAGGATGGCAGGGGTCCCCAGCAGTGAAAGAGAAGGTGGTTATGTCCTTGGGAGTTCCATACAGATCTACTCAGCCATAATTTGGTAAAAAACAGCAAATAACTCCAGAAGGGAGCGTAAAAAAGCCAGAGCACACAGGAGCAGAATAACAAGTCAGCTGGGCCTGAAGCTTAGTTTCACCAGCACTCTGACAAGTGTCACTGCCCCGTTCCTGTGCAGCTGTTTCCTGGCTCACACGTGAGCTGTCACCAGCAGGCACAGGAGCCACGAGCCAGCTGCAGACCCTGGCTGGGTTTGTATTTCCTTCTTTTATAACAGCCTGAAAAGCACAGAGTGTTTCTGCTCCCTAATGCAGTACCTGTCAGGGACTTCACTCGGTACATCAAGGAAGAAAAATGGCTTTTATAGTCCCTCAGGACAGGAAAGTGGGGGTTTAAATAATTTTGCTTCTTTTAACTCCTCTGATTTCTCCAGCACAGATGAAAGAAAACAACATATCAAATATTAATAAGAGAAAGATTTTGAATTGTGCCTCCACTCCGTGTGCTCCCAAAATTACGTGACACTTCCCTCTCCACCATCAGAGTCCTGTTGCTTCCAGAACAGCCATAACCCATACAGAGCCTGTGGGAATTGTTCTGACAGGAGGAGTGCCACTGAAACATGAACATCCTTTTTATGAGGATGCCAGGAAGCATGTAAATAGCAGACAGCACTGCCTGTGTTGTATAAATGTGTATGGCTGCAGAGAATTTAGATATTTCTAAACAAGCATTAAAATTTCTTCACAGACATGTTTGTCCAGCCCTGGCACAGCTGCCCAGGGCAGTGGTGGAGTCCCAATCCCTGGAGGGATTTAAAAGCTGTGTAGATGTGGCACTTGGGGACATGGGGCAGTGGTGGCCTTGGCAGTGCTGGGGAATGGGTGGACTTGATGATCTTAGAGCTCTTTTCCAAGGTAAATGATTCTGTAGTCTGTGATTACACCTAATGCTGGGAAATGTGACACTACTGGGAGCTGGGCAACCTCTCAGAACATGGGAAATAAGATTTTGGAAGCAGGGTTCTTAGCAATCCAAGGGCATGCCAAAATGAGAGTGGGCACAAGCTTGTTTCAGAAAGTGCAGGGTGCTGCTGGGGAGGGACAGGTGGGAGGAGAAAGGAGTGAGGGGAAAGGTGAGGTTTGCTGAGGAGGGCAAGAACTGCTGGATATGAGCTCAGACGTTTGTGCCCTGGTTTGTGCCATGGCATGAGGTGAGAAACCATCTGCAGGTGCCATCAGGGATGGGCCTGGGGCTGCCCTTGGCATCTGCAAATGCAGCAGACGGAAATACCTGATGGAAAATACTCCCCCAGCTCCTCGTTCAAGAAGGAAAACTTTAAGTTCAGGATTGTGAGATCCTGGTGACAATGGATATGTGCAGTATGTGATGAGTGATGCTTTTAGGACTTGTTTTGAGGTTTATGGTGTGGACTGAATCCATTTCATCACCACACAGTTCATGTGGTTTTCTACTGCATTTCACTCAAAGCTGTGGTTGTGACTGATGAAGGATGCAGGCTGTGAACTGGGAGAGATGTGAGGAAACACAGAGATGCAGGAAAAAATCGCATTGAAAGGGGCAGAACACTTTGTTAGCTATCACAAGAATCAGTAATTTTACAGCAACATGGTTGGAGCCCTTGGAGAGGAATTTGCAAACCCTCATAAAATGGGAAGAGTGAAAAAGAAAAGGAAATAAAAGAAGGGAAGAGCCTCTGAGCTGTTCAGGAAGCCCATCTTCCGTGCCTGTGAACAGCCTCTGATAAATCACCTGCATTTCCTGCAGGGGCTCTGGCCAGCTGTGCAAGAGACATAAATAAGTTGTTCTCCACCAGCGTCCTTTGGAAGGGGTTAGTCATTTCCACCTGAAAGAACAGGAATAAAATGGGAAAACAGATGAGCAGGGGGTGGTGGGAGCAGAGCCAGTGGTTTGTGGGGCTGAGGTCTCTTCATGCAAAGCACGTGCAGATCCCGTTTCCTGCAGATCCTGGTGTCCCCACTGCATCCCAGGAGCTGCAAGGAGCTCCAACGTGCTGATGGACTTCCTCAGCTCCCACAGGACAGACAGACAGAAACAGCAACTTGTGACTGTCAGTCCCTGGTGTTCCCTTCCCTCTCTGCTCGATAATCTGTGCCTTGGAGCGCAGACTGAGAGGAGCCGTGGACCAGAGGGGTCGAGTGCCCGATGGCCCCATGGACACTCAGCCCTCCAGCTCCAAACCTCAGCTGAATTTCCCTCAGCTCACCGTGGTGCTGAGCTCCTCCAAGCAAGGAAAATGGATGGTTTATCATCAGCTGGAAATGAATTTTTCTGACAACATAGGAAGCCAGCCCTCTACCCTCCTGGGTATCTATTTGCTAAAGTGAAAGGAAAATAACATTTTATCCTGGGGTGGTGCTTTTGGCTGCTGTAGAGAGCACTTGGAATTTATTGGGAAAGGCAAACAATGGCCTTGCCACTGATGGCAATAGGAGCTTCTGTTGCTGGACTTCAGGTGTGGAATATGCACCAGACTTCTGGTTAATGTATACAAACACATCTCCACACTGCTGAATTTGAAGCACAGAAATACCAGGCCTGGATATCTTTTCAGCATCTACTTGTTTTTAACACATTTACCATAAACAGGCTGGCAAAGTCTTCTGTTCCACCTTCCCAGCAGACAGGGCAGGTAGTTTGGGGCAAGAAAGAGATAAAAACACTGTTGTCAAATATATTTTGGATCATGCATGCAAGCTTTCCTCTTTATAAAGATGTTCTGTAAAATCAAGGAATAGCCTTAGTTCAGGCTAACCTGGTTAAGAGATGGTTTTTTTTAATCAAAAGTAGGAGGTACAATGACAGCCCCCAAACTATCATGGATGTCAGTGACAGTAATTCACTTTATTAAATGGGTCATGGAGAACATTGTAGGTCCAGGGACTTTACACAGATATTGGAATGGAAACTATTGCACAAAGATCCTACTGATAATTTCAGGCGTAGGAAGCAAAAAAAACTTAGTAATTAGAGAATCTAATTAATGAGGATCTTTACATAATTAAATTAATGCCCTTATTGTGGTAAAATGTCACATTAACATTTCGTTGACATTTGTATTTACTAATAGGACAAGTGTTGAGTAGTGACGCGTGGCGACGTTTTCAGGACACTTTTAGAAAGAAGTGGTGCAGGAATTTGCTTTTCCATCATCACCTCTGTGGGCAGGGCACACAGTGACAGATGTGAATGCCCACGTCCTTGTCCTGGGAGTAATTTTGATTTGCTCTTTGACTTTAGCCAAGTCATTACGCTCTCTGTGTACAGCCAAGCCATCCCAGCTTATTGCAATACCCAACTTTTATGGGGTGGCACTGAAGTTTTTATACATTTTTTAGCAGCTCCTTTAGGAGGACAGGAGAGTATATAGTTAATCAGACTTGTATTTTGTTGCTGTAAAGTGACTTAAATGCCTTATTCCTTCTTTTGCTTTTATGTCAAGAATTTCACTGGTGACCAGTGTGGAGGAGAAATATTTTTGCCATTTCAGTAATTTCTAAGTATGCTCTTGTTTTCTGGGAAGATGAAAACTTACTGTGAATGGAAACTAAACAAGCATTTCTAAATCCACCTGAAGGGAGCAGGAAATAGACTCTGAAGTTACAGTAAATGTAATCCCTCCTTTGATATTCATATGTTTCATCACTGGGATCTTTCAGGATTAGATGCAGCACCCAGAACAATTGTAACAGGCTTTGGGAAAAAAAGCCTTTGGCTTTTGGAGAGCCAATATGACACAACTTTATCACACAGCCCTGTCTTTGCTCCCTGTATTCTCTGAACAAGTTGAATGGTATTGATTTAGAAACTGATGTTTCAACATTCAAATAAAGAACAGGGATGCTTGCAAGCGTCCATGGGCACCTATCTTCTCTTTTTGGGATAGAAAAGCTTTACTGTCTTATTTATCATCTAATCCTATAGCACAGGGCATCACAAAGAGGAGGTCCCAGCTGTAGTGGCAGAGGCTAAAATTAGAGCTGCATCTCTCTGCTCTCCCTTCTGATAACAGGACTGAGACAAAATCTGATTTCAGGTCCGTAGGTAAAGGCCCAAATTCTGAGTAAGAAGGTACACGCCTATCCAGGAACCTGGCATTAGTTTTAACATGATTTCTTTGGTGCAGAATCAGATCTGTTACACATTTTATTTAATTTCCAACATCTCCATCGCAGCTTTGAGGGACAGATAGTGAAGTACTAAAAAGAAAAAATTATTATATTGATTTTAATGCACAGATTAATGATTTTCAAGGTCACTGGCTAAATCAGGAACAGATTATTGGAGAGGATCCAGCTCTCATGTTGCTGGGGCTGGTGTATGTGCAGATGGTGTGGTTCATAAATCTCGTGTGTAAAGCGTGTGACAAGTGCAGAAACTTTAATTTTCCTGCCTTTCCTCCTACCTTGGGCTACATTTAAAAGGAAAATGGCACAGGTTGCCCAGGGAAGCTGTGGCTGCCTCATCCCTGGAATTGTTCAAAGCTGGTCAGTGATTTTATTGCTGAACCTATGCAAAAAACCCAGAGTTTCTGAGTAATATGGGACTTCCTAACTGGAGGCGAAAGATGCTGATGTAAATGAAATCTGCAAAGGAGTATCTATGATCTGATTCAGGAACTTTGCTAAACTGAACTTAGCAGAAACCTTGCTAAGCATGGATCACACACTTCAGTGAGATTTCCACAAGCTTCTGCGTTTGTGTGACAAAAATCTGGTTTTTCTGGCTGGTTGGGGACCAACATTACTGTTGGTAAGAAGGATTTAGGGGAGGTGGAGGAGGACTGGGCCTGCCCAGCCCTGCCCAGTGGTGCAGTGTTGACTGATGTGCTTTCTCCATTTCATGCCTTCAGTGATAACTCATCAGTGATAACTCATCAGTGATAACTCATCAACTCATGCTCATCAACAGTTGATGAGCATACTCATCAACTCACTTTTCCTTAAGAAACCTCTAGGAACCACTGGAAGCACCCACTGTCAGGAAATTCCCCTTGATATTCAGCCTTAACGTTTCTCTCTGAAATCCCAACTCATTATTTTTATTTATAACCTCCTGAAACACCTTGCACAGTTCCTTCCCTTTTTTTCCATTTTCAGACACAGCCAGGCAGATATTCACATTCTTCTCAGCATCTACACAGCCAGGCTGTTCAGAGCTTTCCTTTAAACTTTCTTGAAAAACCTCTGCTTCTGCAAGTCCTGTCTCCTCCATCTTCAGCAGGGTTTTGGCTGAGGAAGAAAGTCTGGGGGAGAAGCTGTGCAGGAAAAAGAGAGCACAAGCCATGTGTCTTTTTGGGGAAAGGGGGAGAAGTAGAGGAAGGCATCCAGCAAGAAGTGATCTGTGCTGTTTCTTTAATAAAAGCTTGTGTTAGAAAATACCTTTTTGGTTCTGTGGTGCTTTTTTGAAGCCCCAGCACGGGCAGGTTCCCCCACAGAACAGTTGCTGCAGGAGCCTCATGCCCTCACTCAGCTCCTACTTGATGGTGGGGACATTTTTTTGGTTCTGCTGAGCCCCAGCATCTGCACTCACTTCCCAGCACGTCCTTTCTCTGCTATGAGATGGCATTTCCTTACTGGCAGCTGGTTTTATCTGCTCCTTGCAAATTGACCTTCCAAAAGCTCATTTAAGGAGCTGCGGTGGAAAAACCGAGGGTTTCGCCAAATGGTGGTTGGCTTTTGTGACTGAACAAAGGAGTCGGCCAGGTTTTTGTTGTTTGGATGTCCTTGTCTGAGTTCACAACTTGTAAACCCATTTCCCTTTTCCAAACTAATTCTTCCTGCAGGGGCTCGCACTCAAAGCTTTTGTTCTGCCTGCTGGGGAGTGGGAAGGCTGAGGTACCACCGAGGTACCTAAGTGCCTAATTGCCACCAATTTCAATAAGAGCTGCCCTAAACGTACCTCGAGGGATGCATATCAAAGACGGACATTTTAAAGGGGATTGCTCTCTATCTGAGTTGATAATCTCCTTAGTTCCTGCCAGTTCTCTTTTGTCCTTTTTCAAAAATGTTTAATTCTTTCGTTTTTTCTTGCTGGCTGGAGAAGCTGAAATGCAGAGGGGAGGAGAACGGTGAGGTTGGAAAAAGCTGGCTTCAAAACCTTCTGAATGCTGGAGGGAGTCTGTGCAAGGGGAGTTTGCTGCAGCAGTTGCATTACCCACTGGTTTAGGAGGTTCCCTGCACATCTATCACACGCTCAGCTCCCTCAGAAAGAATTTTGCTCTTGGCCTTTGCTCCCAGCCCGTATTGTCTCAGCCTTCAGAGCACATCAGCTACATTTTCAAAGTGCCTTGAATTAGTTTCCCCCGTCGCAGAGGTATGAAAATAGCAATGAATTCCAGCGATCTCCTTGCAGCATTCAGCAAGCAGTGTCACTACAGCTCGTTTCTCCAATTTCTCACAGAGGATGCCAGGCACTGCTTGAGCCCGTATGTTACAACTACCAGGCAGCAGCTCCTGACCCAGAGTTCTTCTCGTCTAGGTACAGCAAAGCCAGGATGGGATCAGGACAGATTTAACACATCTCCAGAAGCAGGACATGACAGTGTCAGCCAGGCTGCTCCCGTGGCTCTGCAGATCCTCCAAGGCACTGTGAGGATGTGTTTGCATGACAGCCCCGCTCCCTGCTGCAGTGGGAGATGTGCCAAGTGCCACGTTATTTATAAAACCCCACTCTCAGATGGAGATCTGTTATGGCAAGTCCCTGACATTCAAGGTATGTGTCTATAATTACCTCAGAGTGATGCCCCTCTTTGCTGAGGCAGAACTTCCACCCTGTTAATGCATTTGTACTTCAAATAGCCCAGAAGGCATCACCACACTGAGAAACTGGTGCTTGTTGCTTTGTTGGGAGCTGCTCTGACTTCAAATTCAAAGCTAAAACATCTATTTGGAAGCAAGTGGAGTAGTGGGGATATTTTAAAATATCTGGCTTGCATCCACCTTCTGGTAAGACTGCTGATCAATTAGAAATGCAATTACCTAATCTGACTCGGGCTAGAGTATAATTAATTAACCTGATGAAGTCAGACAGTCTACATCCATCTCTGATAGAGAGTAAATCACATCTACACAGAAACTACTTCACATCCCTTGCCCTCGCTGAGCCTTGAGTGATGTCAGAGATGGATTTTCAAAATAATTTTTCCACTTGTATTTTGGTAAACACTTGACAAAAATAACAATGTTCTGCTCGAAGCAGTTTCCCTCTTCTTTCTATTTCAGTGACTTTTCCAATTTGCTGAAGTGCCTCGTTGTTCCCAATTTGCAGTGTCTACAGATGAAAGCACGGCCAATGAGGTCACCCAGAGACAATTTTTTATTTATGAATTTATTTTTACAGACCATGTAAAAAAAGGCTGGAGCTTCCCCACCTCCTGCATCTTCCTGTCCATTACAATCCTGCTGCTCTCAACTGTTTCTACCCCACAAGAGGGTTCCTGTGGTCCTCAGTGATGCCTGGTGGGATTTTCTGCTGCATTTTGTGGCTGTCCTGCTTTGGAAAGGAGCATTTTCTCTACGTCCACCAGGGAGAAGGGTCTGCCCTTTGCCGGCCTTTGTGCCAAACTCGATGAGCTCAAGGCAGCCCTGAGAGTTTCATGACTTTGCATATTTTACTGCAGCTGCCAGCATCATTAAAAAGCTAAAATAGGATCCAGGAAAAAAGAGGGAAATCAATGGAGGATGCATTTGGACTGTTTGGCAGCTACAGAGGGATGCAGCAAGACTTAAAGCTGGACAAGGGCAGCCAAAGAGGAGCAAAGAAGCGGGAAAACACATTTTTGGAGCCATGGATTTTTTGTTTATGTGAATTTCCTCCCAGGGATCAATACCAAGGCCAGGTTGGACAGGGCTTGGGTTGGTGGAAGGTGTCCCTGCCCATGGCAGGGGATTGGAACAAGATGATCTTTAAGGTCCCTTCCAACCCAAACTATTTTATGATTCTGTGGTTCTAAGGACATGTCATGATTTAGATTTTCAATCCAAGGAAGAAGAGTTCCTTCCCACCTTGTATTTTCCAGTAATTATGTGCAATTTCTTAGATGCCAGCCAAGGAGGGGTGACAGAATCAGCTCCTCAGATAAATATGCTCACCTTGGCCACTGCTGAAATTTAGAACAATATGTGGAGCATAAATAAATGTGTTTGCTGAACTAGCCTGACGTTTTCACTGCAAATTCCCAAGGAAGGTGCTGTTTTACCTGTTTTTTGTTGCTGTAATTCATTCAGAGTTGTTCTGTAGTTGATGAAAACCATTTTTACAAGTTGGTCTTTACTGAACTAGTAAAAAAAAAAAAAAGGCACCATTTACTAAATCCAAAATATTTTTCCCAGCTCTAGTTCCTAACATTTTTTTGTCAGTGTGCCTGGAATGAAATAATACTTTTTTTAATGCACATGAATTTGAAAGAATTTTCCTAAGGAATCCTTGGAAGCCTTCCACATACCCTTTATTATTATGACTTTTTAAAAAATATTTTTGGTTTGGTGCAATTTTCATGATGTGTTTGAATTTATTGAATACTTTCAGGAGAAGAACAAAAAACAAATAGGCTGGGCTTTATTGACTAAGCACAACTAAATCCAGAGGGCTGCTTTTGAGATAATGTGGACTTTTCTGAGTGGGAGTGGGATTACTCAAGTGGGATAAAGTATCCTTAGTCCCTGGCTAAAATACCTGCTGAAGGATTTTTGCCTTAAGATATGCAATTTAGGGAAGGAACAGACCTTAGGATCATATTTTATGACTGGCTGTGATTTAGCCCAGCCCTGCTGGTGGGAGCCAGCCTGCAAATACCTCTCATGAAGAGGCAGTTTTTGCAGAGGGTTATGTTCCAGCAGGACTCCTTGTGCTAACAGCTTTCCAAGATGACTTGAAGTATCATCACCTACCCCTATGAAATATAAATCAAAAATTCAGCCCTTCCCATGGCAGGGGAGCAAGGGAGACTAAAATGCAAAATGATTTGCAGAGCACTGAGACACACTGAAAACCTATCCAGCTTTCAGTTAGGAAAATGTAGGGATTTTGCAAGAGGCAGAAGATGTAAAATCCCCTTTTCCCATGGGGAACAAAAATAAAAGCCCATTTTAGAGAGCTTTCTGCTGGTCTTTTTTTTGAATTTTTTGAGTTTCTTTGGGAGATGAGAGTTCCTGGCAGGGACAAGGCCTTTGCTTCTTCACCTCTGTGGAAACTGAGCTGATGTTTTATTTTTCCATGGTGCAGCCTGTTCCTGCTTTGTTGACCTGGATATTCCTCCTTGTTTAGAGAACTTTTGTGTTAGGCTGGAAAAACAAAAACATGAGCTTTTGCTCATTTTTCATCGAGCTAAAATGAAATACAAAAACCCCAAGAAGGCCTTGGGGTTTCCAGAGGCATTTCAGATATGTTAAAAGTATTAAAAATCCCAAGTCTGACAACTGGAGCAAAGGAACTTCAGTTGATGTTTATTTCTTTTGGTCTTTTAAAAGCCTTCTCCTCTGTTGTTTTTTTTGTTTGGTTGTTTTTTTTTTTTTTCTTTCTCCAGGATGGTGAAAAATAATTCAGAAAACTACAATAGAAAAAGACCCTTTTCCTCACTCTGTGTAGGGCGGAGGTTTTTTATGTATATTTATTTTGGAATTATATTGATTTGTAAACCAAAATAGATTTTTTTTTTTTTTTGAATTTTGGATGATGATTTGGTATTGGTTTTTGTATTTTTGGTAGATTCTGGGTAATACTTTTTTTTAATGTCTAAATTTTTTATATTTAAATTACAGGGGTTTTTGTGAGTTTTGTTGTTATTATTTTTGTGGAATTGTTTTGTTGAGGAGTTATATGGAGAATTGTGAGGTTTTATTGAATTTTTGATTGGTTTCTAGAAGTTTTTTGCATTTTTTTTTAAGGTGTTTCTTTGGATTGTTGTTATATGTTGGGGCGTGTTTATTTTATTGTTGGTAGAGATAGAGATAAATATAGAGATAAATACAGATGATAGATACAATAGAGAATATATATATATTTATAGAGATAAATACAAAAAAATCTTATAGAGATAAATACAAAACCATTTTATGACTTATTAGTAAAATAGTACAAAACTCACAACTTGTAAGACTATAATATAAATAAAAATAATAAATATTTAAATTTAAAACCAAAATATCATTTCAAACACTTTCAATCCCAACCTTAATAACAAACATGTGGAGGACAGAAAGCCAGTGCTGTAAATTAAAGATATGAACAAAATGAAGGGAAATGCCACAAATGGACAAAAGCAATGCTAATTTTAAAAGGTGATGTGCTACAAGTGAAGCAGTGTTAATTACATGCATGGCAATGCATACATTAACCTTTCACTGTGCTGAAAATATTTCAGCAACAGGCATTCATTCCTGCAGGGAAGGAGAATCTGTGCTCTGATCACCTTGACTTTGGGTTCACACGGTAAAAATGTGAGTGGTGGCAGTTTCCTGCCTGAGTTTTGTGTCATTGCTTAAAAACACAACTGCCATGCCATGGTGGCACCACAGACCCCGTCCTGCAGCACAGGGAGGGCAGAGGGTGCTCCCAAAAAGCCACCCCTGAGGAGGACATGCCACTGGCACCATCCAGTGCAGTGCTGCTGTTCATAACACGTTTGTCACATTTGTCACATTTGTCACATTTGTCACATTTGTCACATTGATCCCTGCCGCATTCCTGGTGTGAATCATCACAAATTACTCCAATCCTGACCTGTGTGCACAAGTCAGGAGCCCGCTGCTGACATGAGATAATTTCCCTGAATGAGAACTTGAAGATTAACTCTTGATTTTTTTATACTTGGATTAGCAACATTGCAGGGCTGGTCCTGGTTTCACATCCAACAATTTGGAGAGCAGGGTTGGAAATTACAGACCACTTGCCATTCAGGCAAAGGGGTGCTCCACCTGTGGGTGAAGATCTTTTCAAAGGTGAGAATTGTACCACCCCTTCTTTCCAACCAAAAGCAATGACATGCACTGCCTGCATTCCATTTTGCTCAGTGCTGCCTGCCTGGGTTTTTGTTTTAATTCTGACAAAGTGCATAGAATTGCAACAGAACTCCCCGGGGCACAGGGATAAAAGGAAATCAATCATGTTTTTGACACTTCCTGAAGGAAAGTGTTTAACATACAGGAGATCCATCACAACCACTTGTCAGATAAGCCACGCTGTGCTTGCGCTAACCTGAATGTGTGGCATGCCTTAAATGAAATTAAGCTGTTATTAAAGGCTACAGAAAATCCAGCTCTCCACCAGACTCCTTGTAAAGCATCCTGCCAATTTCTGCCTGTCTTTTTAAAAGCACACCCCTCCTATGACAGGGTACAAATGGATTTAACTTCTGCTGCAGCTCTTGGTTCAAAACTAGCAAACTCACCATTAATCATTGATCCGGCTTGTCAAGTTCCAGCATCAATTATTGCAGCCCTGGCACACGGGGCTTTGGAATTAAAAGCGTCCATAACCTTTGTGTGGAAAGGGCCTTCCTCTTTTTGGCTTAGGAATCCCATTTTTCTTGCACATCACACTCATGGCTTCCATAGAGGTGGCTGTTTCCCAGTGCAGGTTAAACCTCTGAGCTGATTAAATGACAGCAGTAAATGGTACCAGAAAGATCCCTCTATAAGCAGAAAGTGTTTTTTTTTTTTTTCTGGAGCTGATGCTCTGTTCCCCTCCCAGAGTTCAGAGGTTCCTCTGTCCCACTCTCTCTGCGGAGAATGGAAACCTCTGTACCTCTCTTTTTTCTCCTCAGTATGAATGTATTTCAGTTTTAGGTTTGTGAGAATATCTCTGCTTCTCATCCATTCCAGCTGTGACAGATATTTGATAGGTAGGAATGGAAGTTACAGCCATCAAGGATGGGAGGTGAATCAGTTGACAATCCCCTGGAGTAATAGGATTCAGATTGGAGGATGGGAAAATGGCTCTGACAGGGAATCCTGAAATCCTGGGCTGGGGAAATATGGTTTTGTAATTACACTTGTTGATGAGGAAAGGATAAGCAAAGGATAGAGCAGTATTTCTTTTCTGACTGATCCAAGAAATATTAGCCTGCCAATTTTAGAAATCTATGAAAAATCACCTTGTAGTTATTAGGGCTGGGAGTTACAATGAATTACAGATTCCTTAGAGCAATATTTCTGAGAGGTTTTATATAGACAACATTTCTTAGCACTGAAAAACAGGGAAATAATACCACACATGGGATTTGTGGGTTGGTAAATGAAAGCAACACTTGCTCTTAGCAACATGAGTGCATAAAAGAGCTGAGTCTTCACTCTGACCTCGGTGCATGTTGCAATCCACAAATTAATGCTCACATTCTACCTGCTCATGGGATGCTGCTCCAAACTGGGCATTTCAGAGGGATCTTCACTTCCAGAGGTGTTGTTTGGTCTCAGGTGTGGGCAGGCAGCTGCCAGGCTGTTTTGTCACCATTTCCTCTCGTGTTTAATGGTTGGATTGGGAATTTCTCTGCCTTCCATGGTTTGTGCAGCACTTATTTCAAGGCAATTTTCATCCTGCAGTGGCACCATATACCGAGGTGGAGGTGTTTATGGAATATTAAGATTAGGAAGAAATTGTAGGGAATGAGAATGGGGAGAAGTGCAACCCACAGCAGCATTTTTTTTCTCTTCAAGATTTTCCAGCTAAAGTAAATCACCAAAATGTTACTGCTTAGAGCCTCAGTCCTGTCTCTGAAGAGAATCTGTGGCTGCCCCATCCCTGGCAGTGTCCAAGGCCAGGTTGGATGGGGCTTGGAACAGCCTGGGATAGTGGAAGGCGTCCCTGCCCATGGCAGGGGGTGGCACTGGTGGGTAACAGTTAAAGATCCCTTTCAACCCAAACTATTCTATGATCCTGTGAAGTGCATCCAAGTGAATGAGACAAAAATAAAAATCTCATTTATTTCAGAGAGAAAAACCACGGGCATTTGCACAAATATATTTTGGAGCAAATGTTTCCTTTTCATTTATCTCCTTTATTAGACAGGAAAAATTGGTCTCTGGACCTTAGCAAAACACATACCTTAAATCAACCCAAGCAGCTAAGGACATTAGGCCAGTGAGCTCATCACATCCTTTGCTTTCATGCCTGACCTGGAAGCTAAATTAATAAACAGATTTCTGCCTTGTCTGGCCAGTCAGGTGTGGGAGCAGACAAGAAAGCACGGTGAAGGTTTGTCCTTCAGAGCTGGGCCATAAACTGGGACTGCTGGAGGGGTGCAGGGCACATCAGAGTCTGGACATCTCTCCATGGCTTCACTGGAAACCAGCTGGGAGGAATTGCTCAGATAAACCCTGAGGCCGTGGGAGCTGGTCGAACTGCAGTCCAGTGTGGTGGAAATTCAGGACTAATGACTTCATCAGGACCTATGAGTAAAGCTCTGGCCTTTCTGGTGGGGAGCTGAGTCACTGCACAGCAGGGCAGCCCTGGGTGTCTCACAGAGCCCCCAGGGGCCAGCAGGATCCAAGCCAGGAGCAGCCTTCAGCTGCTGAGCCAACCCTCTGCCAAAGGGGGCTCTGAGGGTGGAGATGCAGGTGTAAGGTGTTTGGGGAAGCCTTTGTGGGGCACCTTCCTCCTCCTCCTGCCTGTTCACAGCTCTCCTGTGGTCACTTGGGCTTCCCCAGGAAAAAATGACACATAAAGGGCTCTCCCTTCACTCTACAAGCTGCCAGGGGAGGTTGAAAAGGTCAGTGGGCCTTGTCCTTCTGAAGAGAAATAAAGGAGTTGTTACTTCCTATTGTTTGATTCAGAATTTAGGGGAAACAAAGCTAGCATCAGTCATTGGCCAGGTTGTTTGAGGCCCTGAGCAAGCTGATCTCGTGGGTGGCATCCCTGTCCGTGGCAGGGGGTTGGAACTAGATGATCTTTAAGATCCTTTCCAACCCAAACCATTCCATGATCCTATGATTGCACCTCTCTGGAATGCTCCAAACCCCCATGTCCTGGCATAACCTAAAACAAGCCCGTGGGTTTGGCCATGCCTTGGCAGTGAAATGGAAGGGTGGAAGGTTTTAATGGTTTGCCATTTCCTCCCCAGACAAACAGACTTACTCCAAAAAACCTGGAAGAGTTTGGGGGACTTGGAGGTAGAGAACAATGTAGATCCCTCTCATTCTCTTGCCATTTCCAGCCCCACAGATGTATGGAAATGCAGAGTTTTCTGCCAGGAATTTATTTCCACAATTGCTTTTGTCAATACCCACTTCCCCATCTCCCCCTGGTCCCACTTGACTCTGAGCTGATTGTGGATTTAGGATCACTCTCTCAGGAGGGGTAACAGCCCCTTTTCCATCAGGGAGCCTTTGCCAGGCACTCCCAGAGCACCCCTGCTCCTGTCACAAGGAGGGCTGTGCTGGGAAGAGCAGGAGTGCCAAAAAGGGATTAGTGAAACCGCTTATGCCCCGTAACAAGCAGGATTAAAGATAATAACTCTCATCAGGAGGCTCAGTTTAATTGCTAGGATTATGCCAGCAGTGGAGAGGAAAGCTAACGGGAGATGGGTCTGGAGAAACACATTCCTCTGACTTCCCTCACAAACTGGAGGAGAAAACTGGCCCGTGGTTCAGTTTTGCCTCTGATTCCACATAATGACTAAATCCTGCAAAGATAATTGGTGTTATGACCATTTGTGCTGGCAGCTGTACACCAGTACTTTTTAAAATCATTATCTGTTAAGACATTTGCAAATATACAGTGAGCCTTGCAATGCCTCATTAAAGCACTGAGGAAGACAGTCATAAATTTTATTGCCTCAGCATTACATGTTGGAGTCATAATAGTGCAGATCTGTTCTGAATGTATAAATTCCCTTATCGCTTCAGCAAAATCTCTTGCTTTTCTGCTTTGGGGAAGAGCATAAAAATGAAAAATGCCATCAGCATTCAAACAGAGAAGTCTGACTGGCTCCATTTTTTTTCATTTAAGGAAAATGCTTGCTCTAACTACACAGAGAATGTATTTTAGAATGTAACCGTACTAAAACATCAGACAAATGCTATTCCTGCAGCAATTTTAGGCCATAGATTTATCTGTGTTGTTTCACTTCCAGCTCACTGTTTCTCCTGGTACACATTAACTTTTATTTCAGGGTCTCTATCCAAGCTTATTGAGGTCAGTGGAAAGATTATCACTGGTTTCTTTCACTTTTGCATCAAACCCTCGATCAGGGCATCTCAATTTTTATTAGGAGAGAATAGAATAAATTTGCTAGTGGTTTAGAAAAATTATTTTGACATCAGGTTAGAAAAATAGGGTGTTATTAAATGGAGCTGAAACACAAAAATGAATGTGATATCATCCTGTATTCTAGGGACAGGCCTCCAGTCTGTCTTCAAGAATTTGCTGATTGCTGTTGTAAATTTGTACATATAAAAAAGAAACTTCAGTGAGAGTTTAGTGCTGTGAGCTTTCCAGAAGTTTAATAGTGTTTAATAGTGTTAGTAATCCCATCAAGTGAGCCACCTGTGTCTTATTCCACGTGAACCTGGTGGAAAAATGAGCACAGATAAATATTATTTAGCCTTATGCAATGCCATGGCTGGGATCAGCTTCTCACTGTTCCTCCTGCTTTTCCTCTCTGTGGCCCTTTGGATGTGGGGAGGGACTTTTCAGGGTGTGTTTTGTCCCTGATGTGCACACGAGTCCCCTCGTTGGGCAGCTGTGGATTTGCATGCATAGCCAGGGAAAATAAATCCCCTTTGTGTGGCTCCTCAGAAGGAGTTAATCTGTTCAGCATGGAGCCATCTATCCTGTGAGACCTGAGACAGTTGCACTAAGTCACAGGGATGCTGGAACATCCACAGTGGACTTTCACTGCCACACTGGGGCAGGGGAAGGAGACACAGAGCAGGGACAATAAGGTGACACCATCAATATAAAGCCAGCCTTACCATCATCGTCCCCAGTGATTTAATTGAAGGGTATGAGATCATTCACTTTGAGTTAATGCAGAAATGCAGCCTGTGCTGGAAGGTCTGAGCATTTCCATTGAGATAAAAATACCACTCACTCACAAATTGTTCTTCACTTGCTTTTTGGAGCTGGATTGGCACGAAGCAATCTTTCAATGCTCTGCTAAACTCTGCAGGAGAAGGGAATTCTGCTGTGAAATGGAGCTGGGACAGCATCAACTGGGATGGAGGGAGCAGGAAAGGGACACCCCAACATCCCTCAGCCTCCAGAAAATGTTGAGCTGTGCCCTGAATGGTGGAGCCAAACTTTAGACTGGTCCATAGGCATTGGATCCCTGACATGGCCCAGCAGCTGATCCCTCCACAGCCTCTTCCATCCTCCTGCATCTCTTTCCTACCCTTGTTAAAAACAGTTTTTAAAGGACAGAAATAAAGCAAACACATTTAGGGTTTGTCATTTCACAGGCAAGACAAAAATCTATAAAAAGAAAACTAAACAAGGAATCATAGGAAAATCTTACCAATAAATGAGAGGCCCCAGAGTGTTTTGATCGCTAAAGCTGTCCAGAGGCGTTGCCAGATTTTTTTCCCAGCATGCTGGAAAAACTCTTCCCTGGGATAGATCTGCTTTGTCAAGTGTTGGGAGAGTTGGTCTGGCCTTGCTGAAGCTGAGGGTGGAGTTGGGAATGAAGTCTGGCTCTTGGTTGAACCCTGGCTTTGAACTGGATTGCAGAGACAGGAGCACCTCTTGCCATAGTTTAGGAACATTTAAGCTTCAGACATTTTCTCCCCCCTGCCTTTTTCCAAGCTTTAGGTTTCTTCCTTCCCCTCTTGGACTGTCTCATAATTTTGGGAGCTTGACCTCTGAGCAATGCTGGCAGCTGTGCATGCCAGTGTTGACATCCCAGCCCTGTGCAGCTGCACAGCCCAAAAACCTCCGTGGGCAGGAGGTCACAGCACCTCTGGAAAAGATATTAAACTGAGAACTAATGATTGGCCTATCCCCACACCTCCAGCCTGAAAATCTGAATGCATTTAAGAACACAACTGGCACCTTTCTAAGGCTGGCAGTGCTACCTCTCACTCAGAGTAGGCAGATTAGGAGGGACAAAGGCTTGGCTTAGTTCCCCAGAATCCCAGTCAGCTTCCTGAAACACACCAAGGCAAGGGAGCTGGCTCAGGCTGATTCCTGTCTGGACCAAGAAGTCATTCAAATCCGAGTCAGATCCTCGTTCTTGCCATCGTGCAGGATGTTGTACAGCTGTGTGCTTGGTTGGGACAGCCCAACCCTTGGTGAGCTTCAAAGTAAAGTCAAATGTGTTCTTACTGAATGGCCTCCAGGGCTGTAAGGAGAGTGTTCAGCATCTACAGGAAATAATTTTAGAATTAAACAGAGGAAAGGACTTTCTACCCTCTCTTTTTTTCCCCACTTGGAAATTAATATGTTGTCCCTAATTGCATAGTTAAGGGATATTGATGATTTTTATCAGATCCCAAACATCTCTGGTGCAGCACCTTTATTTCTTTTAAGCTATCCCACAAGAAAATGAGGGTACAGACAGCAGAGCAATCTGCAGCATGATATTAAAAAACTGGATAATTTCACTAGCACCCAGTGCTGATATTAGCTTTCATTACATTCCTATTACAGCAGCACATTTCAGTGCCTCCTTTTCAACTCAGCCAGAGACTTCTCCAGGAATTTCTGTGCATTCTCCTGCAGCCTCAGTGCACTTTGAGCTCAAGAAGCTGCCCCAAGGAGAAACCATGTGAATTCTGTCCTCAGCACAGCTGATGTGCAGCTCCACGTGTGACAAGGAGCAGATGTACAAGGCTGGGCTCTGTGGCACTGCTGTGAGGTGACCTCCCCTGAACTTTATGCTGGTGGGAACCAAGCAGCTCCAAATGTTTTGCAAATGGACTCTCCTGCCCAGAAAAACCAAAGGCAGATTTAATTTAGGGTTAAGGGGAAAGGTCAAATGTTCTCATTGCAATGTGAAGGCCTGAAAAGAAGCCTGGGCCTTTCAAGGTTCAAACTGGGGCTGCTGCAATGTAAGACAGGCCTCTGCTCCTTGGATCCGTACCAGGGAAAACTCTTGTTTATGCTGGTGTCAAGGATAGCAGCATCTGGCCCAAGACAAGAGGCTTATCCAGTTAATAATATCAGACATGGTGCTTATCACCTCTCATTAAAACATAAAAGGAAGCCAAAAAGGAAGAGCACAGTTTGTTCCATTTCTACTCCAATTAGATGCACTTTGTTACTTTCTAGATCATTCACCCCTGGTTCAGTTTAAGTTTGTTTTAAGGAAGGAAAATCAGAGAATTTTAACCAGAGAATCCTTGGCCTCCCACTGCTCTCTTGAGTGGTGCCTAATCAGGTAGAAGGAACATTTCTGCTTTGTGTAAAGGCTGATGCTGACCTGCAAAAGTGGCCAGTCAGTAAAGCACCACTGAGGGCTGCCACAATGCTCTCAGTGATGTGGCACAAGTAAATGAGACATTATATGTCCAAGAAAGAGGCAAAGAACTTAGAAATGTGTGAGTAAGAGTGGGCTACATCCACATCCTTCTTACATTTCTCACATTTAATTCTTTTCAAGCAAGGACCGAAGGAAACTCCTCCTGTGACCAAATGTAGGCTGAAAATTGGCCTTGTGATGAGCGATTCAATTTTCCCTCAGTTTTTCAACAAAGCAGAATACAAGTGGTACATGTGGAAGAGGAAAGGCTAAGCACCCATGGATGTTCCCATGCAGGCAATGCTGTGAGGAAATCTACTCTTGGATCAAATTAATTAACCCCTCATTTCTGTCCTGGTGCTCCAATTGCTTCCCATCTGGCCATGTAGAGCATAGAGGAAAGCAGGGTTAAAAAAAAAAAAAAAAAAAAAAAAAAGAAGAAATGGGATCATGAATAGCAAAATCAATAACTTGCCCATGTTTGCAAACATCAAAGAAATCTCCTAAGAAGTCCTCTTGAAGAGGACAAGATAAGAGACTCTATTTTACTGTCCATTATCACAATCCATTTGCATCACAAGCACAAGAGCTCTCCAGGTAACCAAAGCCTTTGCTCTTGATCTTTACTGCCCAGTTTTTATGAAGTGGTGATGGAAATGGAGATGAGGCAGAGATGGTGGCTGGGATTCTGCACTGGAGCAGGAGGAGAGAGGGAAATTCTCTGCATGTTTAACTCTGCTAACTTCACCAGGGATGATGTTGGGCTATTGTCTTGGTACAAGATGTTTTTATATTTTTATGAATGGCCTATTTATGCAGCTTCTATGGAAGATCTTCATCTGATGGAAAACAATGGGGAGTGAGGAGGATCTGCTTCTCGGGGTTACAGATCTGACATTTGAGGGCCCCAGTGAGCCCAGTGAAGATAAAGTCCATTGTATTTAGATTTGAATAGAAGGAATGTTCAAACTTGAAGCATTGTTTGATACCCTGGAGAAGCTTTCCCAGTGCTTTGGTGCTGGATGAGAGGAAGACAGGTAGCTCCAGTTTCTTCTTCCTGGGAGAAATCAGCCTCTTCCTGGGATCAAGTACTTTGAGGCAAACATCTTCCTCAAACACCTCCTTGCAGGGCTGTGCCTGAGCTTGGCTCACTGCTGATAGTGGAACTGTCTTTACTGCAGCAGGACCTTAATTCCCACCTTTTCCACCTCTCTGCTGACAAATTTCTAAGTAGTGCAATGGCAGTTTGCTTCTGAGTGGAAACATTAACAGCATGAATATGTTTGTACACTCACCAGGAGATCTGGCATGGAATAAACGATGCATAGTATTCTTACATAATTACTCTCAAACAAATTTCGCACTTGGAAAGCTGTCAGGTTTTTTTTTTTTCTATTATTTCCATTTTTTCTCTCTGTCACTTTTTTTTTTTTTTACCATCTTTGCGACTTCCTGGGTGGCAAACACTGGTTATTTATGTTGGATTTGTGACATTGGCGTTGGTCGGGTTCCTAGAATACAATTGCAAACACCTTCTCTGATCTCCTGCACAACACAGGCTAAAGGAACCAAGTCAATAATTCTGTCTTCAGCTCATAAAGCACACTTGAAGTATAGCCTATCTCTCAGGGAGTTATTGTCTTGATGCATTGGAACAGAGACCTCAAAAAAAATGGAGACTCCACCACATTTTCCTTTCTCATAGCCTTCAAATAGAGGAAATAAACAAAAAAACTGGTGAGCCACCATCCCCTAGGCCTAATTTTCTCTGCACTGACATAGACAACAAGTGGGAAAATAACTTCAATATGCTACAAAAAGAATTGCTTTTAAATTAAGATATCCCTGTCTGATCTAGCATGATAAATTCACCCTTTTACACTTAACCAGCCTCTGTGCCTGAGCCCAGCAGCCAGAACTGTGTCCTCACACCACCTTTGTGTCTTGGTGACATCTCTGGTTCCCACTGGGCTTGGCTGGCAGAGCTCAGAGCAGGAGGAGCTGTGGTGGCCTGGTCCCATCCTCTGTGGTGACAGTGTGTGACAGCTCAGCTCTGCACCACACTCTGCGCTGGGACCTGGGGCAGCAGAGAGAATGGAAAGAAAGGAATTAGAGCTTGGGGGAAAGCAACATTTTCCATTGCTGGGAAGTGCCATTTGTGAGCAGCTTCCTCTCCTGACTGCAGGCTTTTGGCACTCCCTGTCCTCTGGCGGGAGTTGCAGCCTCTCCTTGAGCTCCCTGCCCCTCACAGGAGGGCAAAACAGAGGGGTAACAATTAACTGGGGTGAAAACAGGAATTGGGACCAGGCCTCTCCTCTAACCAAACGTGCTGGGCTCCATCCACCACAGAATGCTGGAATGGGTTGAGTTGGATATGGTCTCAGAGATCACCTGGTTCCACTCTCAGCCATGGGCAGGGACACCTTCCACTGTCCCAGGTGCTCCAAGCCCCAATGTTCAACCTGGCCTTGGGCACTGCCAGGGATCCAGGGGCAGCCACAGCTGCTCTGGGCACCCTGTGCCAGGGCCTGCCCATCCTCACAAGGAACAATTCCATCCCAATACCCCACCTAAACCCACTCTCTGTCAGTATGAATCCATTCCCCCTTGTCCTGTCACTCCAGGCCCTGTCCAAAGTCTCTCTTCATCTTTCTTGTTGGCTCCTTCAGCCACTGGAAGGCCTCAGTGAGGTCACCCTGAAGCTTCTCCTCTCCAGGATGAACAATCCCAATTCTCCCAGCCTTTCCTCATGGCAGAGCTGCTCCATCCCTCTGAACACCTGGTGGGTTCCTCTGGACTCACTCCAGCAGGTCCCTGTCCTTCCTGTGCTGGAGGCACAGCTCCAGCTGGGGTAGCAGGGTGGAGGCTCAGGGCTGAGCCCCTGCACAGTTTGCTGAGAAAAGCATGAAGCCTCCCTGAGATTATCTATTCATGAATGCTGAGAGCAAAAACAGGCAAAACTGGAATTCCTGGGGTATAAAATAGCACCACATCTCCATGTGGTGCAGCAGGAATCCTCTTGTTTCTGACAGATTCACATCTCTTTTGCAGCTCAGAGCACAGCATTGCTTTCTGCCTCTTTTGTTTTTAATAACCATAGGTGTTTAGCTGTCTGTTAAGCTTAATGAGAATAATTAGACTGGATCTGGGGGAACAAAATAGACATAGAGTTGGTTTAGCACCATGCTATTCCCTGGGGATGCTGTTCGGGTGGCTGAGAGACTGGAAGAAATCATCTTTAACAATGAAAAAAGACTTGGTGAGTCATTCCAGCTATGAAAGGGATTAAAATATTTTTAAACAGAAGAGCAGTTATTAATAAAGTGCAGGAAATGATAGGGAGTTAGTGCACTTTGAGCAAAAAGACAAACACGACTCCCTCCCACGTAGTACCCACTCTGATGAAACTCTCCCTCCCTCTTAAATCTTATTTTTATTCCCTCTCAACTTTCTTTCAGAACTTGTTTACTGAAGTGGCCATGATGTTATCCTTTCTCTGGGTGGATACTCCTCTGCAGTAAGTGGCTTTTACTTCTCAGTCTCTGAAACAGGGAAAAATATCTCCACTCTTTGTTCATAATGACAAAACATCCGTAGCCAGTGCAAGTGTCCCAGACCTCCTGAATCCTCCTGAGGCTCCTTTCTTTGCACATTTCTTACTAATGCAGGAAGCTTCACCTGTGCCATGTGTCCACACAAAGAAAACTGCCAGTAATTTTGGTCATACTACATAGGAATGGCTGCAGAATATGGCCCAAGTGCTGTTCTGACTGCAAAATTACAACAGGAGGAAAAAAACCAGTGATAATTATATTTTCAATGTCCCCCACCAACCAAAACATACTCTCATACCCATGTTTTCAGAGATGTCACCTGGCACCTAGGACAGATTTTCTCCATTCTCTATTTTAACCTTTCACTTCTTTTTTGAAGATAAATTTCATACATTTGAATATTGCACAAGTCCTCTCACGTGCTGACATTTTCCTTCCCTGCAAATACCATAACGCACCTTATTTTTCTCTTATAAGTTTATAAATTTACTGTAACTTCTTGAAGTGTTTTGGCTGCTTCCCAAGGAAATTCAAAACAATCCACTCAACTTCAGCTGAAGTGCAAAGTCTTGTTAGTTTGAGTGCTTTTTGACAGGAAAGCGTTTTCCCCAGAACTTTGCATCATCTCCCTTCTTAACTCACTGGTGCTCCAAATCAGAATGCTCAGGCTGTGCCCCACCTCATCCAGGAGGTTTTGCACAGCTCTGCTTTCTGGCTGCAGGAGTAACTTTGCTCTGATTTACTCTGCTCCCTTCCTTTCATCGCCAGTAATTGGATCCCACCGCTGGAAACCAGCCCAAACCCCAAGTTTAATTTTAGTCCATGATGCTTTACTTTTGTGATAGCCACTTTGCAAAGCACAGTTCCCCTCAGCTACCAGCTCATATTTATTGTTATAAATCCTATGAAGCACGGGAACACAAGGGAAAAATGTCCTTCTTCATCTTGAAAACGTAATACTCAGTGGCTGCAATGTGCCAAAATGGAAAAAACCAATTATTTTATGATGTATTTGATCCACATCTACTGCTGTAGAGGGAAGACACGATCCTGAAAGTTACGAGCCACAAAATGGATGTTCCAGAGGAAATAAACAAAAACAAATTCTTATTTTTCCTTTTTTTTTTCCTTTTTCTTTTTGAACTGATGCTTCTATTGTTATAACACCTCAAGCCTTTATAAGAAAACCACAAAGTTAAGGCTCATTCCCTCTCATTCTCTCTGAGTTGAAAGATGAGGCTCTGGGGCATTGAGTTTAATATCCCTATTTAATATCCCTTTAGTCTACCCTTGCTTCCCTGTTTTAACATTCGTGACCCAGGCTCATATTTCCTTTCTGGATGTCTTCTGAACAGTGAGATGAATCTTTGTTTAATTTTGGCTTTCTTCCCCCACTGCTGAGATTGTTTTATTTCTTGATCAGCTGTTATAGCAATGATTTTCTGCAATGTTTCCCTTTTTTTTTTTTCTTTTGGAAACTGTACATCTGCTCTTGGCATCTGTTCCATATCCTTTATGAACACTGAAGCAGGGAATTTATTTAATTTTTTTTTCTTGCCGAGGCTGAGTCTATTGTCTAGAAATTATTTTCTTTGCCTTGAAAAGCCCACAGTCTCCTTCATCAACACTTCTCATGCTGGAAACACTTCCTATTGCTCATCATCTGCTGGAATTACATTTTATTCCATGCCATTACTTTCCATGTTATTTCTTTAGAGCCTTTAGTTGCATTCAGCAACCATTCCAGCCCTTCCCCCTTACCTGCTTTTTATTGTTCCTTGTTACTTCTCGCACACCCATATTTTCTTTTTTTTTGAATACTACCAGTGTATATTTAATGACTCCCACTCTCTCTGAACCTACTAAAAGCTGCCTTTAAAGCTGTGCCTTTTCTACCTTGTGTCATTCTGACCTCTTTATTCCACAGAATTTCATTGCATTTCCTCTGTTTCAATGCAAACATCTCTTTTTTATCATTTTTCCTCCTTCGCAGGATGAAGCAAACCACTTATGCTGAAGAGTTTTAGTCTCATTGAAATATTTTGCTCGTGATAGGTTCAGCTCAAGTGGAGGATCCCTCTCTGTGTAGCTTTTGCATTGGATTTAGCACTAAAAAAAACCCTTGTGCACCTCAGCAAAGTGCTTGACTAATGCATTTATTGCTCCAACTTGTTTGTGTCTGTGAAGTTATCATCTTTCATCTTGAAGTATTATTACACACTGCTGGCCAGTAAAGTGAAAATGGACAAACACAGCTTGGTTTATAACAGATCTTTAAACAGATCTTTTAATGCTTCACTGAAAAATTACCAACAGAGGTTTTGCTCTCTGGAGAGTGCCAAGAACTCACAGAGCTCAACAATTACAAGGCAGGGACACAGGGAATGTGAGCCCAGCTCAGACCAAGCGTTTCCAAACTCCAGGGGCTGTTGGATGTGCAAATTCCCTGCAGCTGAACCAGCGACCCTGCAAAGCTGAGAGTGAGGAAGGGGCTCAGAGCTCCTGGTGAGCAATTCCACCCCCACCAACACACCCAGCACCCCAAAACTCAAATATCAGGGCTCCAGCACAGCTTGTGCCTCTTCTGCAGAGAAGGGAGCGTCTGCCTCTTCCAGCACCCTCTCAAAACAAAACTCAGGTGGGGGAAAGTTTGTTTTCCCTCCTATGTGTAAGCAAGAGGAGCCCTGGAGAAGAAGATTTGTACAATCTAAATGTGATACAAACACTCATCATCATCAAATACATGAGGAATTCAAAACCAGCCCAAAAAAAGACACCCAAGATGTAAAAACAAAAAATAAATTAGAAATTCAGGAAAAGAAGCCAAGTCCAAAATGGATTTTAAAATCCTTACTGTTAACTGAAAGCTGGACTCTTAATTTATTTTTTTTCTTAATTTTCACACTAAGAATTCTGTTGCCATTAGGAAATATTTTCTCCTTAGATCACTCTGGAACTTGAGACCCCAGCCTACTCTTGAAATTAACTTCATAAGTTATGTTTTGAGATGATTATTTAAAACCAAAAATCGGTAGGATGTAACCATCTGCAAATGCTTGCAGAGCCCAGTGGATCAAAGTTCTCTTGATTCGTGCCATAAGAGATTCACTTATTGTTCATGTTTTGGTAGATCATATATTCCCCCTTTGGAATATATTTTAAAATTGGAATGGCATCAGAGAACTCATGTTACAGAGAAAACTTTGCAAAATTGTCTAATGTTAGTTATCCCCTGAATTCCACATCTCCCATTATCCTTGGGGATAATGGAACAGATCCATCACACTGATGCTAAAAAGGTTTATTGCAGTGAGTGGAAAGAGCTGGAACTCCTCATCCCAGTGGCTTTTATGGCTGGTGGTGGAAAAGAAACACCTCCTTTGGGGGAAAGGCTGGAGGGGAACTGTGCTGGGAAATCAGCCACGTGCAGACAAAGGGATTTCCATTGATATTTTAATGCAAAAAAACGGCGAGAACAGCATCCCAACATTCATTTGGACAACAGAAACAATCAAAGGGAACCAAAGCAGAAAAGCAAAGACAGTTTGTTGGCAGATGGGAAAGGACTGGGAAGTTAATGGCTTTGGGGAGGGCTGCCCTGTGCTGGAGTACAGCACATCTGGTTGGACCCCTGTCCTAAAAGGAACAATGTAATAATTGTGAACTGAGCTGGCTTTAGGTTCCCTCACTGCAAAATCTTCAAATAAAAGCTATAGTCTAGATGAGATTAAACTGCACCATTTCCAAGGAGCAAGGAAATCCACGTCAAAACCAACTGCAGCCAAGTCTGACAACACGAGGTCGTGTTTTATGAGCAGGCAAAAAAAAAAATCCCCATTCATATCTTCCAGAAATTAGTAGGAAAAGGGTTTTCTGTTATAGAAAAACCTGCTGCAATGGCCACAACTCAGATCAGATCCCTCACAGATTTGGATGCTATAGTTCACCTCATTTTTAGCTTTTTATTTGTTGCAAATACAGATGTTCCATGGATCTATCATTTGTACCTTTCACACTAGAATGCAAATTACTGAAACAGTACACTACACTCACTTCTATATAATTATTGGAGATATGCTGACAAGTACAATAGAGTTTTGTCAATTATACTAATGAAAGGTTGGTCTTCAGAGCCTGGCTATTGAAATGAAATTTGCTGTTTATAATAAGTGTGATGTCGTGAACTTGTTGAGGCAGCTGCAAATGAAAATTAATGATTAATCTCAGCACGTGGTACAGAATGCAAGAAGAAATTGTGCATGGGAATTATTGGTGACCCACCCAAAGTAACTCATTGCCNTTTGTGCTCTTGGGCTGAGATTTGGATCATTTGTCCTTGGTCCCCAGCTGGAGAAGGAATTGTTTTGTCTCCCTGCTCTGTGCAGAGAGCTCACCATCCCCTAATGTGAAGCTCAGACCCACACACTAAAGCAGCACAAAACCTGAAAAATATAAAAGCTAAACCTGAGGCATCACTACACTGAGGAGGAATAAGGAGCTTAAAGATGCCATTGGTGGTGCATAAGTGACAGTCCCCCCTTGTCACCAGGTGACACCTGTGGGCAGCAAAAACCACCTGTGATAGGGAGAGATGGTGCTACCAAGCAGGAAATCACCCAGACAGCCCAAAGGCCTCAATAATGTCATTATTCTCATTATTATTCTCATCTTCTTAAAGCTTCATCAGTGCTGTACAATAAATTAGCTGAGCTGTTATCATACTTGTGCCAGGTTGCTCTTTATAAGTCATCCACTGGTTCAGCACAAGCATAAGCAGCAGAAAAATACTAAATACACACATTTTTTAATAACTTTCCTAAAGCTTTCATTAAACAAGAGATGAATTTTCTCAAATTAGCAGCACCACACAACACAACCCATTCTTTTTCTAAAAGCAGTGCATGACACAAATAAGTGCATGGCCACTTGCTTTCTGAATTAAAAATTCCCAGATTTCTCTGGTGCAGCAATGGAAGAAGAAGGGGAGATTTACACATGGCCTTCCCTTCTGACCATGCCTGCATTGAAGCTGAGGCTGTGGACCACACTGAAAAACTGCTTTTATTTATAGCATTCCAGTCTACAGGCTGCAGCACTCTTCAGCCACCAGGAAGATGAAGACAGCTCTGCTGATATTTAACTTTATCCCTTTGAGTTGTTAATTAACATAGGTAAACACTTTGCCTGCAGAGAATGGGATAATGTGCTAAAGAAGTTTGTAAAATGACTCACAAGAGCCATAAGGACAGAGCCAGGAGTGTTGTGGGAAGCTTCTAGGAGCATCCCTACCTCCTTTGATTACGTGTTTCTGGAGCAGGTGCTTTCTGTGATTCTGATTTCTAAAGAGCTCATGTGTTTTTTCATCTTGGTGACTGAAGTTCTGAGTATAAACAACACTGAAATCATCAGCTATTTATTTTGCATGTGGGGACTGTCAAGAGGAGTAAAATGATCTGCATACACAGTTCAAATCAGCATTATTTGGCATTTTGATGCACTCAGGGCACTTAGCCATGAAAAATCTTGCAGTGGTGAATAGACAATTTTACAGCTGGGAGACTTTTTAGACTTCTGTTTATGATTGAAGCTACAAGCCACAACCTATCCTAGCAAAAAGGCTGGACTAAAGCCAGAGTTTTGAAGTTTTTTGAAGTGGGCCATAGCATAAAAAAAAAGGTGGCACATTTTTATTATAGCCTTAGTTTTCGTGAGGCAAAAAGAAGTGAGTGTCAAGTCTTCTCTGAATCCCTTCACTACATTTAAAATACCTTTTCTGAAGCTTTTCAATTAAGGGCCTTATACTTGTTACAGACTGCCCAGGTAGCAGCTATTTCCTGCAACAGTCTAATACTTGTCATTGTTTAAAGTTGGTTTAAATTGTAGGAATTAGCAGAGACTTGAAGCAAAAAGCCTACCTGAGGCTGTAATTAGTGGCTGCCTACAATGAGCAGCCTCAAATCCTGACATTTCTTAGCTTTGCTGGATGAAATGCACCCACTTCAGTCAGGGTTTGCAATTCAGCTGCATCACAATTCCTGGGCTTCTCCAGGTTTTTAGGGAAAGGGCTTTAATCAGCAGAGAGCCCTTGGCTGCTGGGACAGAGGGGCACTGCTGAAACCACTGGGCAGACAACAGCTGAGAGATGTGAAATTCCTTCACTGCCTGCATGCAGGAGAAAAGCCAGGGTTTTTTTTTGTGGAAGTGGAGCTGACAGGAGTTATCTCTGCCAGCCAAAAGCAGGCACCAGCTGGCTCTTGCTGCACCTGGGCTGGTGCCAGCAGCAGCTCTGGGCAGGCTGTGAGACACTGTGGGCATCCCTCACCCACCACAGCAGCTGCTGGGCCAGGGGGTGGCGGGGAACGAGAGGAACTGATGGATCATGGATGGGCTGTGCAGGGAAAGGAGCTGGAGAGCTGCTGAGCTCACCCTCTGCAGGGAGACTCCGTGCAGAGGGAGCTTGAAATACAACCTGAAGGTGTGAGGTGGCATGAGCGCCCCAAAAATTGAGTGCCCAGGCAAGGTGGCAATTTGAGCATTCCTCTCCTTGCTGTGGGGTTACATCAGCCATCAGGCATTGTCCCTGCTCATTGCAGGGGGGGTGGAATGATGATTTTTGGGGGTCCCTTCCCACCCAAACTGCTCCACGAGCCTGGGTCAGCCCTGTGCAGCACCAGGAGCAGCCTCACATCTCAGCCGGTGCTCCCTCACCTGCTCTTCAAGGATAAACTCCTTCCAGTGATTAACTGTTCTTTTATTAGACTTTTCTTGATACTTAACTTGGCTCTTCTGTTGTACCCTTTATGTTTACTGCATCCTTTATGTTTATTGCTCTTTCTCCTCTAGGCATAAGCATTTATTCCCTTCCTCTTTACTATTGCTTTTACCTATTTGTCAGCATCTGTCCCAACAGTCTTTTCTTGGCTGAACAGACCACAGACTCTTCAAATGCTCCTGTTTTTTCAGCTGTGTGATCATTCCCACTCCATTCCCCTGCAGAGCAAGGCCAGGTGGGGCCATCCTCAGCACCCAAAACCAGAGGAGCCCAAAGCTTTGCTAGACTCACAGAAAGAGAGGAGGACTCAATACCTGATGTGAACAGCCAGATAAAATCTCAGCTCACTTTGATTCACTGTGCCCAAGGATCCTCTCCCCCAGGAGTGTAAAAAATAATGGAGATCCCCTCTCTTGAAAGGTTTGACTCACCTTCCCCAGCACCTGGCACTGCTGCCCAGATTTCCTTTTCTCCACCTTTCATGACAACAATCATTTATCAACTTTCTCAAGCAAAACAGCTTAAGCTGGGCTGCTGCTGCTCATCCTAATGAGCCAAAGCCTCTTCATATCTTTACAAGGATATTGGCTGTGGGAAGGTCAGAGGTAAACAATCCACTGTGTCAGGCTAGATTAGATTTCATTTTAGGGCATGACACCCTTTTCTGTTATTAATGCTGCCAGGCACTGAGGAGTTTCATTAACTGCTTACAGCAAAGCCAACATGATTTTTTTTTTTTTACAACAGAACAGCCAGTAACATGCAACAAATATATGTGTTATAAAGGGAGGTTACCTTGAACTCTTCAATAAATTTCAGGTTTTTTTGTTGTCTGCTTGTTCCCCCTGATTTTCTCTAGAGGTAGCCTATCTTACTTAATGTCCTTCAAAAATGTTAATGCCTTTTTCCTCTTGGGGTGGCTGTTGGTGTCAGTTGTCATCTCAGGGGACTGAAGCAGCTCCACCAGACTGCAGGAGATGATTTATTTCTTATTCTTTTCCTTAGTTATTCTTTAGGCCATCACAGTCCATTAATTTTCACCTTGTGCCTCCTTTCATTGGCAAAACCTTTTCTTGAGTGGATTTATCCATGGCTTTTCTGAGACCCCAATAAGCTCCACCCGGTCCCATCTTGAATCTGGCCAGGGTTAAGGGCGTGTGACAAGCATTTCCTGGAGTTATGGATTATAACACTTAATTAAAATGTACTTCCACGTTCCTTCAGTTGCTCTGAACAATAACTCACCTTTTTCAACAACCTGACCTCTGAAGATGAACGGCTTCCTTTTTAGCATTGCATCTGAATGAAGGAATTCTTGTGAAAACAGCAGAAGCACCCATTATGTAATTAAAACTTCCCTGTTTACATGGAAAATCACTGAGACTAATGCTGCAGGAAGATGAAGACATTAAAGGGGAGAACCTTGACTTTCAAGTGCCGCTGAAGAACATGAGTCATCTTTGGGAATGGGATTAAAGTAAATTTCTGCTTCAGCAGCAGGCTTTACTTTGGGACACTCCTTTCCCCCTGCTTTTCTGGCTGCTTGATGTCTGTGCTCAGAGTCAAGCTAGGAAGGGGAGGAAATTAATGCCATCAAGGTGTTCCTGCAGCAGCTTCTCTGTTGAAACTGGGGCTGTGAGATCTGCATCACCTCCAACAAGATGATCTTGGCCTCTCCAGATCTCCCCAGCTCTGTGCTCTGAGCTGGTGTCACCAAACTCCTGTGGTGGTGATCCCAAAACCAGTCATGGTTTGGGAGAGGATGTTCTCATTCTGTACTTAATGAGAGAGAAAAAGAAAGTTCATGAAGAGTCTTGATAAAGGAGACTCAGCTGGAAGTTTTACTCTGTGCTGTTTTTCTGGTGTTGCATTTTATTACCGCTTGTTTTCGAGGTGGTGTTTGAATTATCTATTCTTTTAAAGGTTATAGGCAATAAAAAAGGTAGTGCCAGCAGTTCACTGCTTAGGAGAAGATACTCTCAACAACACAGTTAAAATAGAAAGGAAATATGAGTTACTTTATTGATCCCTTAGGAGGAAGCAAAGCCAAACAGCAAAAAAAAAAAAATATTCTGCAGGCTTTGACCTTTATAACAATAAAGTCCCTTTATTCTATAGCTACCTATAGGTAGCTATAGAATAGGGACTTGATTGTGCATCTGTAGATGAACTTCTACAATTCATACCTCATTTAAGGCATTAAAAATAGCATTTTAAAAGCAGGCTGACCTTTGCTGTTTGTCAGTGTGCTTCGAGTTTCCATCACCCTTGAAGGTGGAGGAGGCAACTCTTATTTTAGGGCTTGTTGAGGTTGAACTCTTTCCCAAGAAATCTCCGGAAGACCAGGGAGAAATTCCTTGGTAAAAGAGGAAGCAATTCCAGAGAAAAGGGAGGGGTAGGAGGGAAAAGGGATGGGAAAAGAAGTTGCAGATGACTTAGAGAGTTCCTTTTGTGAAGTCTTGAGGGATCACAGTTATCTCCCTGCCCCTTGGAGAACACTCAGGGGCAGGATCCCTCCTGAAAGAACTTCTGCTCATCACATAAGTGACACAAAATAAAGTGCAACATTTCTAGGGAGTTTTTAGAACTGAGTTCATCTAGCAATTCCCATAGCTCAGTGTGAGCAGCTCTGTCACAGGGAAGGGAGCCACTTGACACAGAGCAGCAAAACATCCTGGGAGAGGCGTGTGGGGAGGACTTGCACAGCCTGCAGCACACCCAGACTGCCAGATGTGGTAGTCCACAGTGGAGTAGGGGATTTGTGGGGATTTGGAAGACATCAGCTGAGAAAATTTGACAAGAATCAGAGGAAAGCAATTCCAGGAGCTGTGTGGACAGAGAATGATCCTTTAGGAATATGGTGAATATAAGAAACCTGAACCTAAAAGGGTTTGATGAGCATCACTTGGAAAACAACATATTAAAAACCAGAGTTACTGAAGTCTGGTTTAATGTGAAATAGGGACACTTGGTGGAGAAATATCAGCACTTATCCAAGAACAGCTTCCAGCAGAATGTGCCCTTCAGGACATACCTGAGCTCTGAGAAACTCTTGCAGGTGTATTCCCCAAAGAGGTGACACTGCTTTTGGACAGGCTAAATTGCAATATCAATTAAATGCTGACAAATGTGGGAGACCAGGGAGGTGTAGCAAACCCTCTGTGTGGAGATACTGCTGTGCAATGTTACTGGAGTCCATGGATGTGATTTGAAAACTGTCAAAGGAATAAATTCCCTGGCAATGTTGTGTCATCCCACTGACATCCTGCTGGTCTTTACAGGACTTGCCTGCTGCCAGGGTGACCTGAGTTCTGCTTTATGTTGTAAATAATGATTATTATTACTATTTTAAGCCAACCAAGCTGACCAGTTGACAAACAATAACTTTCTAGTTTCAGATTTTAACTCTACAACCACTTATTAAGAAATATCAAAGGTTTTACCTGTTCTTTCAGAGACTGGTAGCAGATGACCTTTGTTTTAAGTGATCAAAAATGGTATTCTTGGTTAGGGTTAAAATTGCTGGTGAAAACAAAACTAAGAGAAGAGGAAGGGTAAGGAATTGGTAAAATCTACTTTTTTGGGATGGAAAAAGTCTGAGGGCAAATCCCAAGAAGGGTTTTGGTGGTGGTGTGAGCAGGAAAAAGACGTGTTGTTATTTTCTTGGAGGCTTCATCCCTGGGTGAAGGGATGCTTGGTGTGTTATTCACAGAGAAAATGCCAGCTGGAGATGAGTTATGTTACACTCAGCCCCGAAACTGTGCTCGAGAATGAATCAATTCTGAGCTACAAAGTGTAAGAAAAGCACATCATATTTATGTGGTGTCAAGTTTATGCCCTTGAAAGTGCAGCTCCCAGGACTGGGGGCTGAGGGGCTCCACAGATTTCAGGGAAGATCTATGGATGCAGCCCAGCTGAGCCACAGAAAATGCTTGTTCCCTGATGAGGTAAGTGCCATTTATCTTTCCAAAGTTACAATCAAATCTAGAACAAACAGCCAAGGGAAAATAGGCAGGCTTTATTTTTTTTATCTTTTAACCCATTTTAGATTTTCTTAATAAAATACTTTTCAAGTGTGGTCTTGAATGGGTGTTAGGAACTCTATTTATTTTTCTGAGCAATGATTTAATACTTTTTGATGAGCCCATTTTGCACATGGGTGCTATAAATTTGAACTCCTCTTTTCAGCACACGTGACCACCCTCCTGATGACACAGAATGGCAAATTTTAGGGTAACATTGCTGGAAAATGGCCTTCAGGGATAATTTTGGATTCTTTTTTCTCAAAATAGCCTGACAGTGCAGCCTGTATGCCTCTACAGAACAAGCTTTGCCATAATTTTCAAAGGTCGGGTAGGTTTCTGGGGCTGGTTTTCAATGGAAATGAAAATAAGAAAAAATATTTTATTAGAAGTGCAACACATTTACAAGTTTGTGCATGCCTGGGGAACTTAGGTTTTATTTTTGAGGTGTCACTGACACCTGAGGTTGGGTGCCCACAAAGAAATGACTGTGGGTTCTCCATCCTTAATTCCCGTCCCACCCACCTGTGGTTGCCTTACTTTCCATGATGAAATTCTGCTTTAGATCTGATTTTCTATTCCTGAGCTTAATCACTATTGAACAGATAAGTGGGAGCCTGAAATCCAGGTGGGATTCAGGAGCTGGCGTGCTCCCACTTGTTCCTCCTGAAATATCAATCCAGACTCCTGGGCTTGTCTCATCCCTGAGGTTTATTTGTCTGGGGACCTTCCATGGGAGGTGGGGACTGAGGGATTCATGCCATGTCTCAGGTGGAAAGGCATTTTAGACCCACATCACCCCTGTGCTAATTAACAGCTCAAGAAGACAAATCTGCTGCCTCTTCTTCCAGAACCCAACCACTCCCCTGCACCCACAGCTGGGGGCTGGCTCAGGGCCATGGATGGTGGGCAGGCACCAGTCCAGCTGTTTGAAGGGAGCTGAATCCCTGCTCCCCAGCCTGCTGTTCAGCCAGCAATGTCAAATCTGTGTCAGCACTCCTGTTTGCATTGTGTTTTTCAGGCATTTAATTATTTCCATCTCTTTTAGGAGTTGTCGGTGCACTCGTGCATGTCTGGCCCCTGAAGCTGATGTGTAACTGCCTCTTCTTTGGTAAATTTAAACAGATGCATTATCTGATGAAGTGCTTTTTGTGATTTAGAAGCAGCAGCGGGGCTGAGCGCAGCAATCAATCAATATTGATTATCACAGTTTTTCCTGGGCTTGAGAAAAGTGTGCTGTAAGGAGGGACTGCAGGGCTTCAGTGCTGCTGAAGCCTTAGCCCTGGGAGAAATCAAAGTGAGGGTAATTAATGCTGCTGGCATGAACATTAATTCTGGGCTGGTGATGATATGGCCATTAAAAGCAGTGTGCAGCCTCTCCCATAATGTGCTGCACTAAGAGGGTGAATGTATATTTGGCTGGATTGAGTGTGATGAATTATCTACCTCGGTCCTGCCACTGATATTTTTCCAAAGCTCGTTAAACACAAAGTGGTGCCAAAGCCCTGGGTTTTGCCTGCTGCTCCTGGGCCACTCAGAACACTCACTCCTGAGCCAATGTGTGTTTTCTCTCCAGCTGTGCAGAAGGAGCAGTTGAGGCTCCTAAGTACTGCATGCAGCAAAGAGCTGTGTTAAAAAGAAATACTGATACCTCAGTCTTCCCAGGGAAAACAGCGCTGGATGGTTCCTGCCCTGCTTGGGATGGGAGGGGGGGCTGCAGAGGGTGTGATTTTCTGAAATAGCCCTTTGCTTCTGTGTGTCCTTGAAGTCTGTCCCACGCCAGCCTCTCCCTGCCTCGGGCTGGCGGAATTGCTGTGAGTTCTGTGGCCCCTGGCCTGGGATGAACTCGCCTTTTCTGCTCTGTTTTGTGCAGGGTGCAGCCACACAGGCAGGTACAGATCTCTTGTAAATCATCCTCTGAGCTCTGGTGGCTTTTGTGTATGAAAATCTCGCAGCAGAATTGGTTACACATCGTGGTGACAGTCTCCCTCTTCTCCATATCTCCCTTTTTGAAACAGTAAAAGCTCGTTTGTGCCTTTAAAAATAATAACTTCCATAGATTACAGGCTCAACTGCATGCCAGCCTGTGTGGCTGCAGTATCTGAACCCTCTTTCATTCCAGAGACTTAATATAAAACTCTTCTGATTTGTCGTAAATGCCCTGGAAAAATCCTGCTTTGAGTGGGTTTAAGGTGCCCCTATTGCTCTTTAATCCACTAATCCTTGTACCTGCAGCTTCCTGGGCAAAGCCCCTGGGATGCTGAATTATTGCAAGGACAGCCTGGCACATCCCTTGGCTGGTACCAGCCTGGGGGAAGGCTCAGCTCTGCCTCTGGAATCAGGAAATCCTAAATCCAGAGAGCTGTTTTGGGAGCTGCCCTGCCTGGAGGGGTTGCAAACTCCAAAGTGGGAGAAGGTTTTAAACTCTGGGGGTTCCCACTTTTGGGGTGCACTCTTTCCTCGTGGGTGATGAGGGGGACATTGGGGACAGCTCTGTGACCTGCTCCAGCTGTGCCCTGCTGGTGCTTGGATGGGAGGTGTGCAGTAAAGGCATCCCTGGCACCAGCAGGCTGCAATTAGTTATTTGTAGGAGTACTCCAGCAATCTTGCTTTCATCCATGGCCAATGGTAATATTCCAAAGTGGAAATGCAGAAATAACTTGGAGCTCAAAGCAGCTTTTGTTCATTCACTGATAGAGAAACTTCCTTTCTCTCCTGACACACTGCAGCCACTGAGCAGGAGTTATGTTTTAATATTCCCTACAATAAATCCTCTTTTCTAAGTATCTACATCAGCTGAGCTCGTGGTATTTTATAGGTATCCTCCAAAAGGCCAAGAGGTTACAAGAAGGAAAGCTGTGCACACTTGTCTCAAACCTTTTCCTCTGTTTAAGATGAAGCCAGTGGAGTTGAGCTCACAAATAATGATAGTTCTGCAACAATAAAATTTGTTGCTGATATGAAATTAATCTCATCAGCTTTGCCCTAACCCCCACATTTTCCTAAAGGAACATGTCTGGAGACAAAACACTGACTCACACAACTGCTGAGGCTTTCTGATCTGTGGTTGAAGGAATTCCAAAGTTCTAAGTTGGAATTTGTTTATATTTTTAACGTTGCTTTATCAAAATGCTGGTCTCCAGCTAGCTCGTGGCTGCTCAATCTGCATTTGCAGCCTCTTGTTAGCTTGATACTATCAAATTTATTTAACGATTCTTTGTTTGCATATCAAAGACAAAGACTACAGGGCTTGCTTGCAAAGCTAGATCTGATCTTGAATCTTGTGTTAATTCTTTGATCTGGGCAGTGTAAAACAACAAACCACAGCATTTTCGTTAAGATGCACAAGTGATACCATTTCCTGAGAAAATAACATTTTATTGCTGTTAAACCTGCTGAGCTGCCCCAAATCTCATTTGGTGCTGTTCAGTGTTTATTAAGAATTAGGGTTTATAAATCCTCTTGGTTTGGTCTTCCCCACGAGGAGATCTGCACAAGGGAGGAAAGGGAAAGGGAAAAGGAAAGGGAAAGGAAAGGAAAGGAAAGGAAAGGAAAGGAAAGGAAAGGAAAGGAAAGGAAAGGAAAGGAAAGGAAAGGGTGGAAGCAATGCATGGATGCAGTCCAAGTCGTGCCTTGTGATAATTTATTTGTGGGCAATTTTGGAAGGAATTCGAGATGGGATTTTTGAGTTTTTAGATGATGTGATTTTTTTAAAAAAAGTTTTATCTAGGTAGTAAGGGTGAGTTTGTTTTTTATTGTTATAGTATGGTTTAGAAGACTATAAGATTTTTTAGCTATAAGATATTTTTTTAAGGAGTTATTGATTAATTGTTAATCAATACAATCAATTGTTATAATTAATATTGTTATCAAAATGTTATCAATGTTATCAAAATGTTATCAATATCAATGTTATCAAGATCAAAAATGTTTTTGATTTAATTTAAAAATACTTTTTAAATGGATTTATGTCAGAGTGTAAGTTTTTTTAGTTAATTATGTTATGATATATAAATTTATACTACGGTATTTCAATTTTTTGTTTATTTTTGTAGTTACTTTAATTTTTTATATTTTAAACTTTAAAACTTTAATTTTTTAAATTTAGTTTAACGTGCTTTTATTTTAAATTATAACTTTATATTTTTGCTTTTAGCACTTAAGTTTGGAAGCTTTTTCTAAGGTTTCAGATTAAATCTTGTGTTTCATTCTAAGCTTTGGCTTAGAGTTCTGAGAGTTCTTTGCATTTCAGATTCCAACAGTGCCTGACAGCACAGAGCACACAGACAAGAGCAGAGTGCAGACAAGTCTTTCTCTTAGGGAGAAAGAGAGGATTTGAGCAGGTATTGGATTTTCCCCAGCCATTAGCCTAACCATGCACATCCCTGCTCTGAGGGAGAAGCCCATAAATGCTTTCAGCATCTGAAGAAATGCCAGCCATCACCCCAGAGCTGCTCTAATTCCTTCTGCAATATCTGCACCGCTGGCAGAAGCCACAAATCCTGATCTGCGCTGTTGTGCTGGTCCAGCCCCTCCTGGTCCCCAGGCTGGTGATGGATGGTGATGAGGAGCACCAGGGAGGGAGGAACCCTTCAATTGCTGCTATCCTGTGCCCCCCTGGGAGAGCAGGACGGGCCGGCAGGAGCTTTTGAGAAGGATTTCTTTGAAGTTTTCAGTGAAAGGCTGCGGACAAAGGGCAGGATGTGCCAGTCAGCTGTGGCTGCAGGCTGGGATGGCAGAGCCGGAGGAAGCCAAGACTGGCGGCCGAGACTGAAGGGTTCCTTACTGGCGGCTGAAAATCCCGTGTAAATGTGATTCCATTTTATTTTGCTGCAGTAATGGCTGTGGATGGAGCCTGGAGGAGCAATAAACCCCCTGTCCCTGGGGAGCCAGGCAGCGATGGAGCTGCTGTGATGCATTTGCCTAATGGCAGCAAACGGGGTGGTGCCTTCCCTGGCAGCTGCAGGAATTCCCTTCAGTTCCCTCGGCCTTTGGGGCTGTTCCTGCTGCCTTTGGGGATGATGGATTCCCCCACAGGAATAGGGCACAGACTGCTCTCACAGCCCAGGCTCCTTGCCCAGACCTTGGCGAGCCATTAAGGAGCTTTTTTTCCCTTGAAGGCTGGGAAATGCCAGCAGTGGATGCAGATGTTGAAGCCCTGACTTTTAGGAGTCAGATTAATAATTGTTTCTTTTTTTTTTTTTTTTCCCCCTTAGTCTGAAGTTCACAATCAGTTCTCTAGCTAGGCCGTGCCTCAGCAAAAACTCTCATTCCAAACCTTCAAAAAGGGAAATTAGATTCAAATTTTGGGACTAGGCTGAAATTTCTCTAGATGTGCTGCAATTCTCTTCCATTTTTGTCAGACTATTGAGTTCTGCTTTTCCAAAAAGCCTATTTTTGACATAAAGCTGGTATTTCATGAGCTTAAAGTGCATTTGGCAAGCCTAAGGATGCTGCATTCATTGTTCTTTCAGAGCCAGCAGAGGAGAGGAGATGCCTGCATTAACAAGGGAGTGGGACAGTTTGCCATTTGGGGCTTGCTTAAATTAATCTGTGACATGGGATTATAAGCAAGATGTCCCCAAGGGTGAGGATTTCACTGGAACACTTGCAAATTATATTAAAGGGAGACCTCCAACAATGCTCTTGATGAGATTTAACCTTTCTTAACTAAGGAGCTGTGATGGATTTCATCCCAGAAATCTCCTGGATGCCAAGGAGCTCATTTCTGCAGCCTGGAGAGGAGATCAAGTCCCTGACATACACCAGCATGGCTCTGGTCACATAAACTGGGAGTTCTCACCTGTGCTGCTCTGCTGATGGGAATTTTCTTGCAAACATCTCTGGGTACTGAAAATCCAGCCCTTCCTTTTCTTTAACACCAGAGAGCTTGGACAGGCATGAAAGCATTCCTGTGTTTCACTGAGCAAACTGCAGCAAAGATGTGTCTGCAGCAGGGGGTTGTGCTCTGGTTTTGTTGTCAGGATGTGGCTTCTGGTGGGGAGGTGTGCAAGGTGCTGATGAGAAGGGGAGGGAAAAAAGGCAGCCATGGAAAAGGAGGAGAAAATTACTTGCATCTCCATCATCTTGGGCCAGCTTTACTTTCCATCGCTGTTGTGAAGTGCTCCTAACAAAATTAAGGGAATTGTATCTTGGCTAATGAAAGGAAAGGAAAGAGGGCTGTGCAGGCTGAGCGACCTCCCAGGATTGTGTAGGAGGCTGATGTCAGATGGGAGCCAAATTCAGTATTTTTAGCATTTGGTTTTTTCTGCTTTATCATGTTCTGGGCTTTTTTTTTTTTTTTTTTTTTTTTTTTTTTTTTTTTTTTTTGTTTTTTTTTTTTTTGTTTTTTTTTTAATT
>WEZZ01025110.1:187625-220447 GCA_013400585.1 Chloropsis cyanopogon | reverse complement strand
GTTTTTTGTGTTTTTTTTTGTTTTTGGTTTTTTTTTTTTTTTTTTTTTTTTCTTTTTTGTCTTCTTGTCGTTGTTTTGCTTTGTGTTTTCTTTTTAACCATCCCACGAGGAGAAAGGAGAGGTCTGACAAGTCATTTGAAGGCTCCCTGAGAGCTCAGCAGGAGCAGCTCCAGCAGAGCAGGTGCAGCCTGAGCTGCAGGTGTTGGGAGGAACCTCCCAGCCCAGATGGCAGCTGGTTGTTCCCTCCCCTCTCTGCTCCTGATCTCACCTGCTCCAGCTGCAGAAGCTGATGTCACCTGGCAGTGACAGTCACCACGGCCCTGTGGCACTCAGGGGTGGCTGAGCATTGGTGCTGTGCAGCAACAGAGAGCTGGGAGCAGCTTCTAAGATAAATTCTTGTCCCAGAAATTTGTGTGTCATTTCTTCCCCCCTATTTTAAAATACAATTCCTTTAGGAACAATTCCCTACCCACAGAAAGGAGGCTGGCTCCCAGTTTAAAGCTGAGGTTGCCCCTAATAATCCTTTCTCCAGTGAGATTTGAAGTGTTTTGAGAACACTAAAAACATGAGATTTGTCTTTTTAGAGAAGGAATCCCTTTTCCTCTTGCCATTTTGCACTGAAACCCTTCTAAAATGATTGAGTGCTATTTCATCTTCGCTTCTCTTCTGTGTCTCCTTCTTATTTATGGAGGCAGCTTTGCTTCCTCAATAAACAAGAGCTACATTTTTTCTTGATTTCATCAGGCTGCCAGCATGAGCTGCTCAGGACTCAGCCCTGATTTGCTGCAGACTCCAGCAGAAGCAGTAATCAAGTCAAAGGGATGGGGTGTAGATCTACTGGTAATGTGGGCACAGGCATCTGGGATGGGATTTGCTATCAAGTATTAAAAAAAAATTGTTGAAATATGATAAACTATCTGGGATTAAAGTGAAATGACAGGAAGGATTTTTGACAAATACAGATATTTTTTAGCTCTGTCTCCCCAAATCCAGCTCTGATTTTCAGACAGCAATATACCTTCAAGCTCAGAAGTAAGGCCAGCCTGAAAGCCACTGGAATAACTCCTGGCTTTGTAACAATCATCCCTGGAAGTGTTCAAAGTCAGGATGAAGGGGTTTGGAGCAACCTGGGGTAGTGGAAGTGTCCCTGCTTGTGGCAGGGGTTGGAATGGGATGAGCTTTAAGGTCCATTCCAAACCGGATCATTTTAGGATTCCATGCACTCCTGCCAGGACTGAGCCCTGATGCCCAGGTGCAGATGAACTCCAGACCCTTTACCTGGAATTCACCTGTGGTTCATCCCCATTTGAAACCTAAACACACAGAAAACACTGGAGGAATGTGGGAAAATTGTAGGCCACCAGAATTTAAGGGTTTTTTTCCCCTGCCTTTCTCTCTGCTCTAAGGAGGCAGCCAAATCCAGCACACTGTGTCAGTATTCATTCTACCTTGTTGTCCAAGTGGGAAGTTTTAGCAGCATAGAGCAGAAATTGCCCTTTAGAAACCAGGGACCAGCTAAGAGCTTGTTCCACATGAGATGTCCTGACTGAGGACTTTGGCCAGGAAAGATCTGTTGTGTCACTCATAAACATGGGCTGTGATTCTCTTTGAATTACCTCATGAATTTTACACGGTCGAGAAACACCAAACCCACAATTTTTTACAGTATCTAACAGATTTTTTCCCCCCTCCCCTTTCTAACACTGATATGTCACATCAGCTTGTCTGTTGGGAACCCTTGCCAGGTCCAGAGCCAGGTCAGCAGAACTCCACTGACTCCAGTGGAAGGATGCCAGGTGATGCAGCGGGGCCCTGGCTCTCCCAGCTGAGCTCTGGCTATCATGCTTAGCTAAGCTTATTGGCAAGTTTTGCCTGAAGATTTGGTGAGGATCAATTTTCTCACACGATTCAGGTATTCCTTGCTCCAGGATGGTCTGGAAATACCCCATAGCAGATGTTCTGGTGGCTCAAATTACACTTGCATTCCAAGTCTGGCCTGACCTTCAAAGAGCCAAACATAAAATGATAAAATCACAGAATGGTTTGGGGTGGAAGGAACCTTAAAGATCATCTCATTCCACCCCTTGCCATGGGCAGAGACACCTTCCACTCTCCCAGGTTGCTCAGAGCTCTATCCAGCCTTGTCGTGGACACTCCAGGGATGGGGCATCTACCACCTCTCTGGATAACATCAGTGGGGTTGGCCATCAGCTTTGACAGCAGCAAAATGTGCTCAAATGTTTCTCTGCCCTCGTTTCCCATCTCTTTCATGGGATATTAACTCTTGAACCCTGCTGCTCTGGTTTATATCCCACTCCCACCATGGAGGGTGGCCTGAGTGAGCAGAGCTCCCCTGTCCTTTTTTCCCCTCCATCCATGTAATGCTTTCTTGTGCTTAGTGATATCCCACGTGGAAATCCTTGTTAGCCTTGCTAATTACTGTTGGACTATTGAAAATCAGTTTATCCTTTTTTTGGCCAGCCAGGACAGGCATTTATCCTTGGGGCTGCCTGATTTCCATCATGTGGGTTTATGGGATTGCAGTGCAAGGTTCTGCCTGGCTGGGCTTGCCCAGAGTTCTGTAATCACGAGTGAAAAGCCAGCACTGTTTGATCCTGGATTTTTAATGCCTGTTCCATAAAACACACGGGGAGTGTTCCAAGCAAGGGCTCTTTAGAACAGCCATCATTTGGGGTTTGGAAAGTGGTGCTGGCTGCGGGAAGAGTTCCCTTGTGCAGATGTAATGTAAAGCACGTGTACAGTGGGGTCTGCTCGTGTTTAACAATGTGTTTGCCAATAATGAAAAACACACATGTCCAACTCACAGTCATGGTTAGCTGCTAAAGCTGCCAGGCCTCATTTGTTCTCTATGCACAATTACCATTTTATAAGATTTAAAGCTTTGTTTTTCTTCTTTTTTTTTTTTGTTTGTTTTTTTTTTTTTTTTTTTTTTTTTTTTTTTTTTTTTTTTTTTTTTTTTTTTTTTTTTTTTTTTTAACCTGTACTAGCAGAAAGCTCAGCTATTCCCACAAAATCTGCTCTTTTAGTGCTCAGGTATCTCACAGTACTTATGGATCAACTTTTCATGATTTTATTGGGGTTGTTATCACTCCCCTGTATAACATTTGTAGCATGTAAATGGGACAGACTATCTGGTATGACAATATGGTGATGAAATATTTACTTTTAATGTAGCATATTTACTGTTAGATATCAAAACATTTTATTTTAAAAAAAAAACTTTTACTCTCAATATAGAGAAACAAGCCAGAAAGTTTAAATTATTTATGCCAAATCCATTACCAGCTCAGTGGTAGAATCAGAAACTGATGCTGGTTTTATTATGTTTGCCAACCCTGCGCAATGCTCAGAATATTTCAGTTAATGAAACATAAACCAATAAATAATAAACCATTAGCGAGTCCTGGGCCTGCCCTGGGATTTCAGTGGGAAGAGACTCAGGCTGTTATTGTGAATTGCAGCAGCTGCTTCAAAAACATGTGCTGTCCTTGAATACCTGGCTGAAGTTTGGTGCCCCTTCCTTGTCACTGAAGCCATTTATTTAATCCATGAAATTTATTTTTTTTTTAAAATTTATTTAATCCATGAAATGCTATTTGCAAATAGTCCCTCGAACAGTTTTGCTCCCAGATTGTTGCATTTTTCTATGTTTTTGATTGATGTGTTTATAACTGTTCTCCAGTTCTTCAGGTAATCTTGTGGGTGATCAAATAAATGATTGAAATCCCCTTTTTCTTTACACCCTGTTATGTTGTTCTTCTGAATCTAATCCAGATCACTCCACTGCTTTTGTATTTGGGCTTCCACGGAGTGGTTTGGGTTAGAAGAGAATTTCAAGATCATCCAGTTCCAACCCCCTGCCATTTCCAGGGACAATGCCCTGTCCAACCTGGCCTTGGGCACTGCCAGGGATCCAGGGGCAGCCACAGCTGCTCTGAGCACCCTGTGCCAGGGTCTCCCACCCTCCCAGGGAACAATTCCATCCCAATNTGGTTTTATTATGTTTGCCAACCCTGCGCAATGCTCAGAATATTTCAGTTAATGAAACATAAACCAATAAATAATAAACCATTAGCGAGTCCTGGGCCTGCCCTGGGATTTCAGTGGGAAGAGACTCAGGCTGTTATTGTGAATTGCAGCAGCTGCTTCAAAAACATGTGCTGTCCTTGAATACCTGGCTGAAGTTTGGTGCCCCTTCCTTGTCACTGAAGCCATTTATTTAATCCATGAAATTTATTTATTTTTTAAAATTTATTTAATCCATGAAATGCTATTTGCAAATAGTCCCTCGAACAGTTTTGCTCCCAGATTGTTGCATTTTTCTATGTTTTTGATTGATGTGTTTATAACTGTTCTCCAGTTCTTCAGGTAATCTTGTGGGTGATCAAATAAATGATTGAAATCCCCTTTTTCTTTACACCCTGTTATGTTGTTCTTCTGAATCTAATCCAGATCACTCCACTGCTTTTGTATTTGGGCTTCCACGGAGTGGTTTGGGTTAGAAGAGAATTTCAAGATCATCCAGTTCCAACCCCCTGCCATTTCCAGGGACAGTGCCCTGTCCAACCTGGCCTTGGGCACTGCCAGGGATCCAGGGGCAGCCACAGCTGCTCTGAGCACCCTGTGCCAGGGTCTCCCACCCTCCCAGGGAACAATTCCATCCCAATATCCCATCTAACCCTGCCCTTTGTCAGTGTGAATCCATTCTCCCTTGCCCTGTCACTCCAGGCCCTTGTCCAAAGTCTCTCTCCATCTTTCTTGTCAGCTCCTCCAGGTATGGAAGCACTTGATTTTATCTCTCTCAAGCCAGGGTGACAAATTCTTCTCCAGGCTGAACAATCCCAATTCTCCCAGCCTTTCCTCATGGGAGAGGCTCTCCATCCCTCTGATCAGCCTGGTGGCCTCCTCTGGACAGGTTCCCTTTCTCCTCCATCCCAGATTTGGGTGGGTGGTGGAGCAGTGCCCACCTGGGTGATCCTCCCCCGGGCACAGGGGATGCCCTGCAGAGCCACACTGGGGCTGTGCCAGCAGGAAGGGCAGCAAAGCCAGGCCAGCTCCCACTTCAATTTGCCAGCATCATCCCTCTACTCCAGCTTTCATGGACCAAGGAATGCTGTGACCAGGCTTCCCTGGCAGCCTGGCAGTGAGTGAGGAGCAGAGTCAATCTTTACATCTGCTCAAAAAGCACATTATGTGCTCCAGCAGCAGAGCAAATGCATCCATGGCATGCAGGAGCCGTGCCTGAGAGGATGTGAGCTCCAAGAAATGTCTGTGCCTCAGTTCAAAGGCATGTTTTCCATTCCTGTCATCCTGAGGTTTTCTTTACATTGTATGCAGCAGCTCTTAGCTCATAATTGCAGGTCAGCAGTTATTTAAGGCAGCCCAGTCTGTTTCTTTTTACCTAAAATAACTTCAAAACGTGCATTTATCCCCTCAAAATGGGCGGGATTGTGTTACAAGTGTAGCTCTGAATAACTCCACTGGAGCACACATTAGAGCAGAGCCACTGTAATCGAAGAATAAACTCTCTGTAACCTTCCCAGAGCCACCTTCCCTGGAAGCTGCTCGGAAAGGTCAAGCCTGCTCTTTGACCAAAACCTCCCTAAAAAACAAGAGAAGATGTTTTGTGGCAGCCTCATGCAAGTGCAGTTGTGAAAGGGCAGCAAATTCCAAATCTTGGTTGTTGTTCTTGCAACAAAACAATTTCCACCCCACCCGGGCCTGATTTTATTTTCTTAGCAGAAAACCATTCCCTGGGTAATTCCAACCACATGTGAGATTTTTCCATAACAATTTCTGCACACGCCCCCCCTTGAAACACCCACAGTAATTTTCATTCCTGCTTCTGAATTGGGACTTTACATCTTACCAAATGCCACTTCCATTTGCTTCAATGCTTGGAATTCAATTTATGGCTGGAGCATGGATCTCACATTTGCCTGCCTGCTCTGAAAATTCTGCCAGGCTTTTTCCTTGGGCTGCCCTTCAGAGACCACCATGGGAGGGAAGAAAGGAGGAGTAGCTTTTCCATGCTGCTCTCCTGCTCTTCCTAATTTCCCAGGACTCCCCACCACATCCCTGTGGTGTCCTTATCTCCCACAAACCCACAAAAAAAGTTGCTTTATGGGTTTTGATGTCTTCCCACAGAGGATGAAGGACAAAGGCTGAGAAAATTAGCTTAGATGGAAGGGAGAAATCCATGAGGGCAGGATCAGTGTGGGGCTTGAGAATGTCCTGTGAAGTTGAGGCAATTCTGCACCTGGGATGGAGCTTGCTGAGCTTCATGGACAATTGTCATTGCCCTTCATTGGTTGGGTCAGGGATTTCTGGACAAGGGATGGAGGGACAGGACACAGGGAATGGCTTCCCACTGCCAGAGGGCAGGGATGGATGGGATATTGGGAATTAGGAAGTGTTCCCTGGGAGGGTGGGGAAGGGCTGGGATGGATTTCCCAGAGCAGCTGGGGCTGCCCCTGGATCCCTGGCAGTGCCCAAGGCCAGGGTGGACATTGGGGCTTGGAGCAGCCTGGGACAGTGGAAGGTGTCCCTGCCCATGGCAGGGGGTAGAAGAAGATCTTTGAGGCCCTTCCAACTCAAACCAACCTGTGATTCTGTGATTCAGGCTTCCCAAGCAGAGATTTTCCAGCAGTGCTGCTCTCCTGGCTCACCAGCAAATCCCAAAGGCAAATGTGAGAGCTGTCACTCCCCTTTAGGATTTCACACCTCGCTGCAGCTGGGCAGGGAGGACAAATTGGCCATTTCACACTGTGTGCACTACAAAGGCTGCTCAGCTGAGCGTCCAGGTGTGCTGGCAGGGCCTGGAACGCTCCTCTGCTGTGTTATCAGCCCTGCTGGACATGTCCTGTGTGTGCCCAGCTCTGGCAACCACGAGATGGAGGAGCCAGAGGAATGGAGAGATCCCTGAGGTGTCCTGGGAGAGCTGCAGGGCACAAACTTTAAAAAAAAAAAAAAAAANNNAAAAAAAAAAAAAAAAAAAAAAAAGCACCAACAAATGACTTCTACCTTTGTGCTGTCTGGTCACTTGAAGCTGCTTTTTAAGTATTTCTAATAAAAAGTTGGTTTTTTCCCTGCAATTAACATTTTACACTTCTCTCAGGTATGGTCATAGACAGAAAGGAAACTTTGAGCAATATTTTTGTTTCTTCGGTTGCAAAGAAAGAATTCCTTTCTCTTCTTATTGCATTTATGGCACGTAACACAAAATTCGGAAGGGAAGAAGGCAAAAATCAATTGTAAAACCTTTTGAAATGATATTTATAATTCTGGAGGGCTAAATAGGCTGGGACTCAGCAGATGTTTCTTTTCTTAGGCAGCAGAAAAGCACCGGAAAGGAAAACCAAGCTCTTCAAAACTTTATTTTCATAACAGGGTAGTCTGGCTACCATAAGAACCATCTGCTAAAACCAGGCTTTTTTTTTCGTTTTTTTTCTTTCTTTGACAGAAAGTAATGTGACACTGGATCTGGTTTTAACAATGCACAGTTTAAAAAATATTTTTTGTCCTCAACAAAAGGAGAGTTAAGACTCAAGACGACATGTTCCCACAAAACCCAAAGGCTGGACCTTGCTGATCACAACTCTTTTGCTTTTAAATCACCTCCTTGATGAGGATATAGCATTCTATTGGGCAATATTTCACGAGAGCTGACCTTGTAGGTGATGTGCTCAGAAGGAAAAGATGTAGTGAGGCGTGGAGGTGGCAGGGTGTTGCTATCCCTGAGGGTTTTCATGTGGACAGTCCCAGTGAACAATTAAAAAATAGGATTTGCAAGAGTGAGGATAAATCAGCCCTTCCCCTGACCACATTTTCCTCCTATAAACTCTGAAGTGCTGGTCTTGCTGGAGTGGCCTCTTTGCCCTTTTCCTTCCTGCACTGCAGCTGTCACAGGGCTGCTCTTGGCAAAGAACACCCCAGATTGGGAGCACTTTATACTTTTAAGTAATTGGAGGAATCTGCACAGCCAGGTAATCAATGAACTGTGTAAATGGCAATACTAAAATGAAATGGTTAATTGAATCTAATTTCCCTGCGCTGCTGCTTCTGCATTCTCCCAGTGTGCTGCCCTAGGACAGACAACCCTTTCAGGAACAAAGAGGGTCTTTGCATCCAGTGGAATAGCATGAGAGCCATTAAAATCCCTGGGAGTCTTTCCATGCTATTTAACAGGTTTGGCTCATCCCATTTATGACTCTGAGAAGAGTGTTGCTCTTGGCCCTTTCTGCAGAGGCCCCTCTCAGGGGTCAGCCCCTCATCCCGCGTGCCTGACTTGGGGGGATGTACCCTTGGCAGGAATTACAGTGCAGGCAAGTGGCCAGAACACTTTTTCTCAGGTGATTTTATACCTCCTGAGAGGCATGTGCTGGGCAACTCTGATTTATTGCAAAAGGAGTTGGCACTGCACATAAAACACCCAATGTTGTGCTGAAACAATTCTCACAACTGGTCTCTCTGAGGCAGCGTTCCTGTTTGCTGGCAGCTCGGGGTAATTCCGATGACAGATTGGTGTGAATTGGGACATGCTGAAATCTCCCCACGCCCCAGCACAGCCCAGGAGCAGCTCTGCAGGATTCTGAGAGCAGAACCAGCACTATCAGAAGTGATTTAGCACAAACTTTTGGAGATCTGGAGGTGGGGGAGACCTGCAGCTCTGAGACTTCTTCATCTTCAGGATCCTCAGCCTCTGCTGCTTGTTCCAGCACTTCCCAAGGGATACTCAGCATTATCCAAAGGCCACCCCTGGAGCTGGTGTCCCTGGGGACAGAGGTGGCCCTGATTCTGATGGGGTGACACTGCAGGGTCACAGCTGCAGGGGCTCTGGCATTAATGCCTCTGCTTGAGGCTTGTTGTGCACAGCCTTCAAAAGTTTTTGTTCTTTTTGGACTTCAAATTTTCAGTAGTGGAGTTCTCCATCTGTCCAAAAGTAATTTAAGTGTGATCTTTCCCTCCCCTTGCCTCCTCTGGAGCATCTTTGATGTGTTTGGGCAGGAAAACATCAAATTGGAAGAGCAGCAAGGCCTGTCCTGGTTGTCCTTGTGCTTTCATGTCCTCAGCTGCTTTTTGAGGGCTCTCTGGCACTCCCACCCTGTTCCCAAATCCCTTTGATAATCCACACTCCCTGCTCTCTCTCATTTTTGCTCTTTGCCACTTTTCCTTCCTCACCCTGCCCATTCTCACTGGATATCCATGGCCCAAATCCTTCTCTCCCCAGCAGTCAGGCTTTTAGGGATTTACTGCTTTGCTCATCATTTCCCTTCTCTTCAAATCTGACATTTTAAAACAGCCTATTGCATCAGGCTTTTGGCCAAAATATCTATGATGTCCTGGAGCTTTAAGGTCCATATGGACACCTTCAGCCCTAGATTTTGGGGATTCCCCAGTCTGGGAGTGCTGAAGCTTTTCTTTACTCGGAGGGTGTGAGGTCCAGAGCAGCTGTGGCTGCCCCTGGATCCCTGGAAGTGCCCAAGGCCACGTTGGACAGGGCTTGGAGCAGCCTGGGACAGTGGGAGGTGTCCCTGCCATGGCAGGGGTGGCACTTTGAGTCCCTTCCAACCCAAACCATTCTGGGATTCTTTAATCCTAAGGCTTTGCTGGGGTTCACTATAAAGATAGGAGCACCCTGCCAACTTCAGCCTGAGGGACAGAGCATGCTGGGGGAGAATTAGGAGGTGGATTTTGGGGATTAACTAGCTGGAATGCTTGGCTTTGGCTTGCTGAGGCTGCAAGGTGAGTGCAACTGGGCCCATCTGCAGGTTTCTGACAGCCCCAGACTGTCTTTGCTGTGCACAAAATCTCCCAGCAGCACAGAGCAATTCACAGCTCCCTTCCAGGAGCTCTGCATATTCTAAAATTCTCTGAGAAGCCACCTCCATCCCTACAGCTGCTCTTGTCAGCTCCTTCCAATTTATTTTCGGGCTCTACCACTGCAGGTTGTACCTGCTGGCTCCCCTTCCAGAAAGGATGAGCTCTAAATGTTCCAGTTCCTTCTGAATCTCTCAAAAGGCTGAGTCACAGCTTCTCCAGCTGCTGCAGCCTCCAGCTCCCCACGGCCATCAGGCATGCAAAATGCATTTCCTCCTGCCAGAGGCTTGGAAATTCCTTTGCACCTGTTAGGATTTGGCTCTGGTGCACCTTTCAGAGTGTTTCATGTAAGATCAGAGCTTTTCTACCCTGTGATAGAATTCTGCCCGAATTAGGAAGCTTAGTTCTCAGCTTTTTGTCATACAAAATTGAAGCTGGTGACATTTCATGCTTTGAAAAACTCCTCTGAAGAAGCTAGGATATTATTAGGTGTTATTTGAAAGGCATTTAAACTGTCTCAGCTCCATTTTTCTCCCAGACTGTTGGGATGAGAAGATCTGGCATCAGTGTTTAACCTGGAATACCCAAGGTCCTGCCTGCAGGCCAGATGACCAGTGGTGGGCAGGGTCCTCTCCAGGCTTTCTTTTCTGGGAGAACCAAACTGTGCTTGGCCTGTTTTGAGGTGGGGTTATCAGAAAAAGCCCAATTGCAAGGTGCATCATTACTAAGGAAGAATTAAATTGTAGCCTCTGCCTGCAGTGTGGAGGCATCTGCACTGCAGCTCTTTATGTCTGGATCCATCCATATGGATCTTCCCTAGCCTGAATCCTTTGGCAGATTAGACACATTTCATCACTTATTTTTTATTTCCATATTCATCTGATGGTGGGTACATTGTACCCCGGTGTTTCATTTATGCTTTTCTATTCCTGTGCAAAAATCCCACAGTTCTTGAGAATTAATCATATTTTTAAACCTACCTCCTTTTTTCCCCCTCAAACCTAACAATCTTCAGAGGTGCAATTTTAACTTAATGTCTTAGGCTACAGAACCCTTTGGTAGCATTTTTTTTCCCCAATATAATATTTCTGCTTTACTGGCCTTTCTGGTTGATTTTAAACACTATTTTCTGGTATGACACTTGCTTGAGTACCGATTTATGGCACACCTGAGTTGAATTGTTCTTTAATGAAGGATTTTGTTCCTCTCTACAGGATTTTGTGAACAGGCTCTCAGTGTACAATTCCCTTCTCCACCAGTCTGAATGGCCTTTGCTGGATTCTCATTCACTTCTGCTCTTTTGGCTGCTAATCCTTGGGGAAATTGTTGCATTTTTTTCAGTACTTGCAGTCCTTTCCCTCAAAATGGGCCATCATGAAGCCTCTGAAGTCCATGTTTGCTGTTCAGCAAAGAAGAGAGGAAAGTTTCCATGTTCAGCAAGTTATTGGCAGCACCAGGCATCCTTCACCTATTTTCCATGGTGAAAATGTTTCCACCTATTTTTCACAGTGAAACGTGAGGGAAGCTAAAGAGGGAAACCCCTCTTGGAACAATTTTAAATACCTTGTGCCTGGGAAAATGACTGACTCACTCACTTCTTGGCTCTCCAGGTTTCTTGCATCAGAAGAAGAGCACAAATGACATGAAAGCACAGCTTCTGTTTGCTGGAGAGTTTTATTTTCATCTACGCAAAGATGAAAATAAATCTTCATTTTACACAAAGGGCTGTAGCCTCAGCCAGCCTGCTCCTCAACAGTGACTCTGGTTTCCAGCAGGATAAATCCTTCTCCCCATGGCCTCTGGGGTGAATTTAAAGCCCTGCCATCTCCTCAGGGTTTGGTTGGGTCTGGCTGAATTCTGCTGGCGTGGTCTCTTCCCGAGATAGGAAATGGCACGGTGTATTAAGAAAGAGCAATAAAGTGTCAGGGTCAATAAAGTGTCAATAGGCTGATGTTACTTTGTTTTTTTAGAGTTTTGATAAAACCTTCTGAATCTTTACATTCTTGTAGTAGAGTTTTTTACACACTTTCATGTAAATAATGATTGTATTCTTTCTAGAAAAAGAAAGAGAATGATGAACTTTTAGTTTAACTAGTGTAGCTGGAGAGGTAAAACTCTATCTCTCCAATACTTAACTACTTTTTCAATACTATAAATATAAAGTTAGAAAAAAATAAAAGATTTCATTTTTACTTTAATTTTGAAGTAAGTGTGTGTGTGTTATTCTATATCTTATTACAACAGGCTGACACACACTGGCCTGTGTGTTCAAACAGCCTCAAATCACACATCCTGAAGGGTCTCAAACCAGGCTGGCCAAATTTTCTGCCTAAGTTGCTGCTCATGGCTAAAAAACCAGGCCAAGCTGCCTGGGTATCTCTGTTATCTTCCCCAGTGTCTGGGCCTTGCAACCAATTTTCTGTGTTTTCACTTGTATTTCATCTTGCATCTTGCACAGAAAGGTCTCTGTATGTTTCATTTCAGCTGGAATTTACCATTCATTTCCCTGCTGAAATTAATTGAACTGTTTTCCTGGAAAAGCTGTAGCATGCAGAGGCTCTTGCTCTGTAACACATCACGGACTTCCATGTGCTCTGTTTGAAAAATTGTTACTAAAAAACCATGCAAATAATTGAAGAAAACTGGGGCTGCAAGTCCAGGTTGTGATGAGCTTAAGACTGGAATGCCCATCTCCACTTGTGTCTCCTGTTTGCAATTTGTATTTTTTTTCTTATTTTTAATATGAAAGCAACATTCTTCTGCCGAGAGATGGATGCAACTGGAGTTGGTGGCATTACTGGAGTGAAGGCAATATTCTCACCTTTTCTTGTTGATTCAAGCTGCAAGTCTTTTCCACTCTGAAGGATTACCATGAGTTTGGTTTTCCAGCCTTGCTAGGAAACCTCTTGTATCCTTTGAAAATAGGAACATTCGAGTTGCAATTGGCATGGACTGAGAAAGCCCTTATTAATGAACCATCCTGTTTTTTCTGCTGTAAATTCCATGCCCTTGGAGTAGGAGCAGGAGGTGACACTTGTGGACATCAGGCAGGGTGGGAGCTCAGCTCAGCTCCTCTAGTAGATCAGCTCTAATTCAAAATGTGGCCACAAATGAGGTTACCATCATGCCTGGTTGGGACAAAACTGGGAGTTAGGAGCTTTTATTAGTCTGTTTATTGATAGGAAGAATTGCTGCAAATCTGCTTTGGTGGGTTTTTTTAAAATAAAAAATAAAGGCACATTTGTTCCAATAAGAATCACTTCATGCAGCTGAGCCATGAATAAAAGTAAAAAGGAATAGTGGAATTCGGTGCATGATGTTATTTATAAAAATGGCCTTCACATTTCTGTGGTTTCTTCAACCTGGAAAAGCAAATTTGCCCAAGTTTTCGTTTCCTAAGAGGAGATAAGAACCCCACTCCCTGGAAAAAGCTCCCTGAAAGGCTCCGCCTTGATGTGTGCTGGCTTATAAAGCACTGCTATATGGAAACCACAGAAATGGAATGTAATTGCAAACTCCTGCTCCATCCTATATATACAGTGCCTAGACAGTCTGGTCAGCTCTGCCCAAAGCAGGGGTTTGTTCTGAGGGAGCCAAAGCTGTCTGGGTGTCTGGTCACCTCTCTGTGCCCCTGCCTCCTTCCTTGTCCTTCCCCCATGCTTAGGGAAGAGCTGATGTCTTCAAAATCAACGAGTGCAGGGAGGATGATTTACTCCCTTGGCAATACTCAGCAGCATTTTTTCTCAGTCTGTCAGAAATCCTGCTGTAAACTGTAAATTTTTCAGGGTGGCAGCCCTGGCTCTGCAGGGGGGTGTCAAAGAACCCACCCTACATCTTCCTTCCTCCCCACAGCTGGTACACTCCACTTTTCACACTTCTCCACTCTGAATCTGAGTCCTCCTCACCCCATTCAGTGTCTGATGTCTGAGCAGGTGGTACAATCCTTTTTTTTGGTCTGGAATTGCCCTGAATGGGATCAATTGTCCCAAATGGGACCAATTGCCCCAAATGGGACCAATTGCCTGTTGTTGCTCCAGCCCTCAGAGCTGGTGTTAGGAAAGGAGTTTTTGTCTGCTCAGCCTCTTGTGTCCCCTCCAGCCGCCTCCTCTGACCTCAGATCCCAATCCTTCCATCACTCTTCCTGAGTATTTGGAAGGCAAGTCATGGTGCACTGCCTCCAACACTGGCCTCAGGGCCTAAGCCCCTCACAGAATCACTGAGGTTGGAAAAACTCTCTAAGATCATCCAGCTGCTCCCCCAGCACTGCCAAGGCCACCAGTAAACCATGTCCCAAGTGCCACGTCCAGGTGGCTTTGGAGCACTTCCAGGGGTGGTGATGGGCAGGCAGTGTTTAATATTCATGCACCACTTCACATTGCTCCTCCCAGCCAGGGCCATGTGCTGGGCTCTGTCTGCATTGCTTGTCATGCAATTGTTTGGATCCTGGTTATCAACAGATAAAACTAGTTTGTTTTTTGATTTTTTTTTTTTTTTGCCAATTACAGATTGAATTTTGTTTTTTTTGTCCTGCTCTCAGCTGTCTGAAGCAGTGATTTGGATGAGCCATGACCCCTGGAGGATTGTGGTCTTCACAAGGAGCTCAGCTCCAGCCTGTGGCAGTGCCAGACAGGCCAGAGGACGGGGCCACCACTGACCCATTCCTGTGTTAAACCACATCCTCAGACTCTGTTTATTTAACTGTGCAAACAGCACCTTGAGCTAAATGTTGGGTACTCTAGGAATGGCTCACTCCCTGCAGGGCAAAGCACCTGGGGTGGATGGGCAGGGTTCAAAACCATCCCCTCACCCAGGAAAATGGTTTCTGGAGGAGGCTGTGCCCCAATCCCACTGGGTTTGCCTCTTCTGGGATTTCTGCAGCAAAACCCTGAGCTCTCTCCCTGCCCAGCTCCTGATCCTGGTGGATCTCCCAGGGCTGGGAGCTCCTGCAGCTCCACAGCCTTGGGCAGGGCTCCTGCAGCCAGAGGAAAACACCCAGCTTTTAGCTGCTGATGGCTTGAACTGGATTGAAACAAGAGCAGATCTATAAATAAAAGACCCTCCAGTCCATTACCAGCCCTCTGCAGTTCAGGCCTGCCAGACTCGCTGCATTTCCAAGGTAGCTCTAGAAATAAACCCTGTATTTTGTGGATATATACACTCACATTTTCACCTCAGCCTTTTAGGAGCACATGAGCCTTTAAAAGCTTTCCCAGGCTTCAATTGCCTGAGCTGATTATGCACAAATCTGATTTGGGTGCTCCTGCTCCTGTTATCATCCTATCCTATTTCAGCCGCCCCTTCCACCTCTCCCATAGTTATGGATTCCAGATTTAAGGGGATTTGCCAGAATGTCCATGAAAACCTGAATCTGAAACTGATTTCAATAATAATTAATCTTTCCAGCAAAGCTTCTTTTGCAAAAGTTGTGCTCTCACTTTGCCCAGCTGCCAACATACATCCCAGTCACTTTATTCCTTTCCTGCTCTGTTTTATGTGTGTTTTTCTAAGGAGTAATTGCATTTTATAACACAAGAGCAAGCAGGGCTAGCTGTGTTTCAGTAAAAGAGACAAACAGAAATTAATTTACACTTGGCAAGCACGGAGATAAAGTGGGACTACAAAAATCTGAATTTACTGAATTTCAGGTTGTCAAGTAACAAATGTTTAATGGCAGAGGCTTTTTTAATGGAAGAAAAATTGCATCTACCTCTCATATTCTCTGCTGGGGCTGTTGAAGTTTGGGGGAAAGTGCTGCACAAACACTTTTCCTCCTGAAGAACAAAAGAACATAATCTTTCACTTCATTCCAACTTTTGTTTAAAGCTGCCATAATCCTCACCCCTGCCCACTCCCTTTAGGATTATTTCTGAGTGGGATTTCTCTCTTCCTTTATTTGTCAGGACTAGCTGGAGCATCACCTGTGCTCCTGTTTTTGGGGGGCTGCATACAAGATGCATCAGCTGCAGTCCTTCCCTACAGCACCACTGCACAAGGTTGTCTTCTAAAACCTGCACAGAAAGCATGACAGCTTTCTTTTTTTCCCTTTCTCTATAAGCCTAGGGAGATTTAAAAGTCATTGGGAAAACGTCCAAAAAAAGAAACAAAGTGTTTAATAATGCTATTTTTGTCCTGGGCTCTGTGAATTCCTCACATCTTCCCCTCCTCCCCTCTCCCCTGATTTGCACGGTGGGATTAAGGAGCTGATTCAAGTGCAGATTTTGAACCTGAGAGGTTGTTTCTTTCTTCTGCTGAGGAATATCCCCCTCTCAGCCAAGCCTGGCCTTGAATTCCAGCTTTGCAGCACCCAGGGAATTGGTGATGCTGGGGGTGCTGCCTGCCAGAACCAGGGGGGATTCAAGGGGGGCACATAAACCTGAATTTCCCCACAACACCTTGAATTTCTCCTCTGTTAATTTGCCCTTTGCCCTTTGTCCCAGCATATTTTTCCCTGCAGGCCTCCTCACAGCCCTGCCATGGCTGATGGAGAAAGTTTTTTCCTTCATTCATTTCTTCTCATCTGGAACAATTTTTTAGCTTTCCTGCTTCGCTGGTTCATACATTTCCAAATCATGCCTGTTTTCTCCCTTGTGCCCATTAAATTCCCTCCCTTCCTCGGAGTATTAATTAAAAATATTAAAATTTAAAACCTGATTTGTCATAATCTTTCAAAATCAGTGAGGGCTTTTGGGATTCTCTGAGTGATCACGTGTCAGAGACAGAATAAATCTGCATTTTTGATGCTGAGAGTTGCCCTGGTTGCTTTGCACCTGGGTGATTCCAGCCTGAGGCTCTCCTTGGGCATTTTCTCTTTTTAGGCCAGGTGAGAAGGAAATGCAGTAATTCCTTCAGTCCATTCCTCATCAGGATTAAGGGGTATAAAATATTATAAAGTAGCAGCACTTGCACTCCATATTCTGCTTAAAACTAATTTGAGCTAGAATAAGACTTAAGTCTCCTGATTAAAGCTTAATGAAATATGAGAAATTACAGAGTTAGGAGAAAGGAAATGAGCCTCTTGTCTTTGTGAATGCAGATGATCTAGAATATACTTTATAAAAATTTTACATTACACTGTTTTATCTGAGCGATCTTCCAGCTTATTCAGAGGTAATTTTCTAGTCTGGCATTGTCACCACCTGGAAAATTGGTTATTTGAGAGAGAAATTAAAGTATTTTGTTTTCAAGGTAAAAGCATTATCCTTAATAAATGCAGATACTTTTTACCAAACTTATTCCAAATTGCCTTAAGGAGCTGAATCTTCCTCTTTGAATACTGTTAGGAAAATAATTAACTCTCAGAGATGCAAGTAGAGGTACAGAACATGGAAACCATGTTGTGAGGTGAAGTTTTAACAGGAGTTGCACAGTGTGTCACCATTCCAGTCAATCTTTGCCCCAGAAAGTATTTACTCTTGATTTATCTTCATTTGGCTTTGGTTTTGCACTAGAAAACCCAAACAAAATGATTTCATGTTTTGTGTAATATTTTAAAACTTACCTATCCAAAAGCCACAAAACCCAAATAACTTGTTCCCCTCATTTTTTTTTTATGTTGTGGTGAAGCACAGACTTATCAGAGGAAACACAAACAGCACATCCTACAGGGATGTCATCTGCCACGTTTTTCATCCTCATTTAAAACGTTTTTTGGGGCTTGAATGGGCTGAAATCGTGGGACAGGTGACAGCAGCTGCACCCAGAGGGATAGGAGAGGTTTGTTTTCACCCCAGTAAGGAATGTAGGGGACAGCCTCAGAACCCCTCCAAACCCCACCCTGTGAGTCCTTCCCAGATGTCCTGAGCTTTGTTCCCCTGCTTTTGGGGCCCTGAGCTCAGGGATGTGGTGACAAATCCTGCCAAGCCTTTGGAGCTGCCAGGACAGCCAAGGGGGCTGCCCCTTTTGTTTGCAATTGAGATTGTTGGGCTTTGATTCCTCTGGAACCCGTTCTGAGCTGGAGGAGGAAGGGCAGAGCCTCCTTGGGAGGTGCTTTCTGCTGTGTTTGAAGCAATATCTGATGGCCTGGGGTCACCTCAAGGATCAGGGTGAGGTTTGGGATCAAAGCTGCCAATGCTCTTTGCTGCTTTGCACAGGGCTGGCAATGCAGGGCAGCCCTGAGCTGGGCTTGGGGCAGAGCTGGCAGCTCTGGGGGTGCTGCTCAGCACCCCTGACCAGGGCCCAGCAGGGAATCCAGCACTGGGAGAGCTCCTGTTATCCCAAAAACCACGGGAATTTTGGTGTTTCTCTGAGCTAAACTCAACACTGCTCCGAGACCCAGCAGAGCTGCGTGAGCGTCCTTTGCAAGGGTGGGTTGGGATGGTTTGTGCCTTCTGAGCCTCCTGGAACACCCCAGGGGATGTAAAAATGGGTAAAAACCCACTGAAATGGAGTGGTGAGTGTTTAACTGTGGATGCACAGTCTGCTCAGAGAAGGAGAAAACCAGATAAGATTTCCCATGGCTCGGTCTGGGAGACACTGGGGAGTTGGAGATGAAGAATTCCAAACAATCTGCAGCTGTGATAATGCTTAATGTGCTAGGTGATGTTTATAGTAAAATGTTAATTAGCCAATCATGTGAAATATATCAATGTATAAATGTATAAATGACCAACGAGGTCCACCTGTAGTGAACTAGGGAAAAAAAAGAGATCAAACAATAAAGAAGAGGCTTTTACCTGTCATGTCAGCTGAATGATGGAGTCTGTATTTGTTGCATTCTTTACCATCCCCAAGGTCACTGGGGATGATTTTGTAACATTTAACTTTGAATGTGACTCCAACACACACCAGTAAAACATCTCACATCAGCTCTGGGGTGTCTGAGAACTCCCTGTTAATTCCAGAGGCAACAACAGCATTTAGGTGGTCAGCATCTACTTAAAAGAAATCAATCCTAATGATACATTTTTCCTAGATTAAATAATAAATTTAAATCCATTTATTTCCCTTCCCCCAAATAAATAATTTTTTTTAATGGCATTTTTACTTCTAATGCTTTTAAGAAAAGGCATTTCTCAAGAAGTTGCAAGTGGAGATTTGTTATGTTTCATTTCAGAAGATTTATGGCCTGAACTCGCTCCTGGTGAAAAATGAATCAGGTTTTTTCAGATCTCTGCTGAGGGTTTGGAGGAGTTTTTAATTATATAAATGGGATGCAGAAAGAGAAAAGTACATATGTGTTTTCAGTGCTTGAGAAATGTTTTCTCTGAGTTCCACACACACTGCTGGACTGGTCTGCTGAGCTTTTGCAGCAGCACAGGTTTGTAAAAGCCTCAGGAAAACAGTTGCATAATTCTATTTACTGAATTTTCCCATAAAGAGCAGTTTTCCTGCCTGAGAAAAACGTTTTCATTACAAAAGGTCTAAGTAAATACAGTCATGTTTCCAGAATTTATTACTTCTTGGGGAAAACATTTTATTAGGAGTTTTATTCCATTACAAATGTTGAATAGGAATTCTGGAGGAGTTGTGTTTGTTTTCTGAAGCGTGCTTAATTTAAGCTTCACCATTGGCCACCACTTCTTCATTACCATACTCAGTAATGGACTTGCATACATTAACATCCATTTCTATGTCCCTAAGAAGATTTTCAGGGGTAAAAAAATAGCATTACATTAAATACCCCATTTTCTACAAGAAGAAAAAGTTATGGCCAATTAGGGATGCAAGATCCCAGCTCCCAGTGATCTCAGAGAGCTGAGAAAACAGGAAGATATTTCCTATTTGACAAATTCCCTCAAGTAACTTGCCATTCCTTTGTTCCTCTCTATGAATAACGTGAAAGTGACTTAAGTTTTTGTTTTATTCAATTTGTAGTCAGCTAATTCCCTCTGCAGAAGGAGAGCTGATGAACAGAGAGGGGAAAGTTTGGAAAGTGGAGAAGTTCAAGGATGGTTGATGAACTCAGAAATGTGGAGCCCTGCTTGGGGTGAGCACAGCTCCCCAGCCCTCCTGTCTCCAGAAGGAATCAGTGCCAAAGCAGCAGGCACAGATCTGAGCTGTATGAAGGAAAAGTGGGGCTTTTGTTTGAGGCTGGGTGGAGGAGCAGTCCCACACTTCAGTGCAGAGATGCACACCCTGTGCCAGCTCATCCCTGTGCACATAAAGCCAAGGGGCAGGCTCAGGAGGTGGATTGACTTCAGAGTTATGTTTTTCACTTGCAGTCTTCCCAAGCTGTTTAATTCTTATTGGCTCGTTTTGTTTTGTTTTGTTTTGTTTTGTTTTTCCTGGGATTACTGCAGCACAAGTGGACTGAGTCAAAGAATCTCATTAGCAAGGGAGGAAATTCCATCAGATGTCAACAAAATAAACCAGAAGAGTAATCAGCCTTTAGAAAAAAGCTTCAGGTGGTGGAGCCACCCTGAATAAGAAGCTGGGGAATGGTTCAGCTGAGGGAATCTGGTATTGGGAGGCAAATTAAAAGGAATAATACTAAACACCAGGATGTAGCATTTCTAGGAGCACTTACAAGTGTATAATGGCCATACCTAAAAATGATGCCTTTTGAATCAGCTTCAGAAAGCTTGAAAAAGAGAGAAAGAAAGCAAAAGTTTTGTGTGATGCAACACCTGGGTGCGGAGAATTAAGGTGAGGGATGGGCTGACACTGCTAAGGTGGGGTGCAGAAGATGTGATGTGCTGTGCAAAGAATTGTTCAGGAGCAGCAGAAAACACTTTTTGGCATAAAACCCACTGAAGAGTGAGAGAGCTGCTTCCCACAGACATTCACAGCATCATTCAGTGTGGTGAGAGTTCTGAAAAATCTGCACAATCATAAAATTGGGTTGGGAAAGACCTCTGGGATCACTGTGTCAATTAATCCAGCACTGCCAAGGTTGCTGCTACCCCATGTCCCCACACCCAGACATCTTTTAAATCCCTCCAGAGGCTGTGAAACCACTGGCACTGCCTCACCTCAGGTGGAGGCAGGACTGCTCCCACCCAGGTGCCCCCAGCCCTGCCCTGTGCCAGTGCCACCCCTGTGGCACCACCAGGAACCACCTGCACCAGTGCTTTTGGCAGCCCCTGGCACGGCTGAGATCAAGGTGGTGAATTATTTCAGCAACAGCCAGCTTCAAAAACCAACCTGGGCTTGAATTTCCTGGGCAAAAAAAAAGCAGAAGATGAAGCCCAAAGTCCTAACAGGAGTTAATCTGTGAGTGTTGGTGCTGGATTTGCTGTCATCTGTGTGTGACAAGCAGTTCTAGACCACCAGACAAGGAAAATAACTTGCCAGCTCTATTTTCCTCTGGGACAATCTATTTAAAAACCATCTTTTTTTTTTTTTTCTTTTTTTTTTTTCCCCCTGTAATTAAAGGTTTGCAGAGAGTTTTAGAGCCACATGCTCAAAATCTTGAGGAACAGCAGAGAGCACAGTCCTTTCCAGGATCACACAGGGGTTCCACAGATGCTCTGGCAGGAAGGATCCTGCAGCCAACCATGGGAGCTGCTCTGGAAGGAGCACACAAGGCTGTGCAGGCTGTGCTAGAACATTTATGCACCTGGAGATCCCCAAAACCCATCAGGGAAGAAAGCCCCTGGGGCTCTGGGGGACCTGGTGTAAAGGTAGGCTGGAACTAGGTGGGATTTCATGTCCCCTCCAACACAAACTAGTCCATGATTCTGTGAGTCTAGGGAAAAAGATGGACCTGGGTAGGATAGCCATGAGCAGGATGTGATAACTGGCTTGGCTGGTTGGCTTGCACAGCATTTCTGGTTTGACATCAGCCCCTTCTCCACAGCAACTGGGATGGATTAATCGTTCCCTGCCACAGGGACAGCATCTTAAAACAAACATCCAGAACTGAGGCTGCTATAAACAGCAGCAAAACCAAGAGGCTTTCAACTTGCAATTACATTTTCTTTGCTAACCACTTCTGGATGGGGAATCCCAGCCCTTGCTCTGAGCTCTCAGGATCTTTTCCCTCCTCCCTGTGCTCGATTCCAGCAGGTCCCATTCCCTGACCTGACACACACACAGCCCTGGGCACGCTGGGCTTGCCCACCTGCTCCTGTCACTGCCAGCCTTTCTCTGCTTGGAACCCAGCCCTCCCCTGCTTTTCTGGGGTGCAGGAAGGGAGAACCAAGGAGGCTGGAATGACTCACCAGGAAGACAAAAGGATTGTGCATGTTTTTCACACTCACTTTGCATGGCAGGCACTCACACCCTCAGGCTGTCCCAAAGCAAGCAACCCAGAAAGAGGTGGGAGTCTCCCCAAGCCAGACATGTTGTCTTCAGAATAACACAGAATTGTGATTTTTGTCACTTTTTAAACATCCAAACCCCAAATCTTCTAAGATAAAGTCTTCTTTTGAAAGACAGAAGTTTTCAACATTTAAGTTTTGTCTGGACTGTGGAGAAGCTACAGTGGGACTTAGATACAAATCTGCAACTGATAAATTAGAGGTATTAAAATCAGGCAGTAGAGAAAGGCTCCCAGCTTTACTTAACTGAACTGGATTTATCTGAAGAGGAAGGCTTTCCTTCTCAGTTGAAAAATGAGGTGATATAAAACTTCACCACCAGAATGTGGCGGGTATCACAAAATTAGCCTTCCATCTTTAAATCCATGTAGGCAGGGAAAGAATCTCCTCAATCCCTGACTCCTCACCCACGCAGGTGCTGGGACCCATCCAAATCTTATTGCTTGAGGCAGCTGCAGTGACATAAATCACCAGCAGCTCCTGGCCTGGCCCCTGAAGTTGTGACATTGAGCACTTGAAGCACTGATGGTGAAGCTGCATCTGCCCCTCTGACAAATTAAGAGCAAGAGCTGTTAATTCTGCACTCACATATTCTTCTCCAGGTCATAAAATGCACCCACAAGGAGTTTTGTAGAGCTTTAAACCAAAACACTGAGAGCTTTTGGGGATTTGATCCGTGGGGATCCCCAGCAGATTTCATTTTTGTGGATCAGTTCCCACCCTGTGTACTTGGCACTAATTCCATCCCAAAAACACTGACAGAAAGAAAGGTTAGCACAAAAGCTGTAGCTCTGCAGTGTAAAATTTGGAAAAAATCTGAGGGGGGAAAAGATGAATCTCTGATTTACATCTCAGTCAAAGGTTTTCCTCCTCTCTTTGCTGGTTTTTGTGGGTACAGAGTGTCTTGGTCAGGGATGTGCCTCATATTTAATGTGTACCCACAAGCAAATCCAGGTGTGTAGGGTCCCCCCAGCACTGCCCTGTGTTGTGGTACCTGTGAGAGCTCTGCTTTCTGCCCCTGGACAGAGAAACAAAACTTCCCAGGCTTCTTGAACCACCAAATGATGGGAAAAGGTTGCATTGCACAAGTCTTCAGTTGGATTTGGCTCACCCCTGTCAGTAGGATGGGTGTTTGCTGCCCCTGCAAGAACAGACTTGAGGACAAATCACTTCTTGTCTGCGTGGCAGGATCGCCCACGCAAAAATAGTTCAGATCAAAAAACCAGGTTTATTGCCTGCTAATTTTAAATCAAATTACCTACAGATTTGCTTGTTTGGGAACAAAGCTCAGCTGATTTCAAACTCAACATTTCAACAAAAATGTGTGTTGGTTTTTGCTCAGAAAGAATTTCCTGTATGAAAAACAGGCTGCATTGTTGCTGGAAGTAAACAAAGCAAATGTTTACAAATAACCCATATGCAGTTTTGGTTTGGGCAGGACATTTTAATTCCACCCATCAAACAACTGCAAAATCCATTCTTCTGCCACTGCTCTCTTTTAAAGGCAGTAGAGTCAAGCCAGCAGAGCCCAGCCTGATAACTATAAAATAATACACAGCATGAAATTAGGTCCTCAAATACACACACACAGCAGCACTTGACTCCATCAGCATCTTGGAGTTTGCATATAAATGAGAATATGGTGATTTAATATCCACTGATGTACGAGGGCAAGCTTTGACACACTGTAGAAGCAGAGAAATCTTTTAAATGCAATTCACATATTTAATTTCAATCACAAGAACAATGTATTTAGGGAAGGAAGATCAATAACTTCATTGCTGCCAGCCCTCTCAAATACAAACCGGGCTGTTTTCTCAAAAGAAAAATCTTCCTTCTTGAAAAATCAGGGTCGTAACAGGCTTGGGTTGGAAGGGGCCTTAAAGGTCATCCAATTCCAACCCCCCAAAATGACATCATGGTGATGGAATGTTGTGATCACCACATTGCAGGGCTCCTCTGGGCATTGCTGGAGTTAGTCCAAGCTGAGCAACAGAGCAGCACTTCTCAACAGGGGCCAGCAGATCCAAGGTGGGAATTACTGTCAGGTTTCCCAAGGAGCCCACAAGTCCATGGCTCTAGCTCCAGCCTGAATTTTGCTCTCTGCCTCCACTGTCTGGGCTCATGCTGCGTTTAGAGGGAGCACAGCTCATCCCCAGGAGGGCTGAGGGCTGTCACTGTGTGATGCACATTCCAATGATGTTGGACCCCTGTCACTCCTCAAAACAGCCCCTGCAGCAGGTCAGCATTCCCTGGAGCCGAGGAGGAAGCAGGAGAGTGGAGGTGAGGGAGGAAACCCTCCCAGCTCTCCCCTCTGGCTGAACGGCGCCATGGGAGGCTCCAGGCCTTCTCCACGCTTCCAATATTCCACTGCAGGCTGGGAGGCATCGAGTTTTATGTCTGAGGTAAACACTGTGGAAGGAAAAGGAGAAGTCTTGCCAATGTTTGTGTAGCCTTGCTGCCTGATATCCTGCAACTCTCGTACCGGGATTTGCATCATGTGCCAGAACTTGATGAGAATGATATTTCAAGATCAACTCAGTGCGTGGGTGGATCCTGCTCCAAGACATCATTTTTTTCTGACTTGAACTAGAATTTACTAACTGGAGAGTCTATTTACACTGCTGGTAGGTTTCTGTGTGCTCAGGACCAGGTTAAAATAAATGTTATAAGGAGTAGAGGCAAGCCAGGGCAATCAATTTAATAACTGTGACATTTCTGGGGCACCTCTGGAGTAGATCACATCAGAGCAGTAATTAACTCCCTATTATTTATGATAAAGTCAAGTATTTGATGTGAGTGAAAGACGTAGGAGAGTTTTGACTGACAGCCTTCCATTACCACAGGCTGCAGAAGCATTTGTAAAGTTGTCAAGCAGGAGATACCCGGCGTGTTGGATTTGTCAAGCAGATGTCATCATATCTGTCTGTGCCGACTGCTGGGATTGTGGGATTTACAACTTGGGAGCATTTCTCCACCACCAGAAGCATTGGCAGCTCTTCTGCAGCCTGGAAGATGAGCTGGCACAAGGGCTGGTGGTTGGGCCCACGCCTGGATGCACCACAGCAGCCCACAGGTCTGGTCCCAAACAGGATCCGGGAGCACAGGGAAGGGTTTGAGCCTGCCAAACTGATGCTCCCTTAAAAAAAAAAAAAAAGAGTGATTCACACTATTAATATCTTAGTGACATTTTAATTAACTTCAGAATGTCCAGAGTGCAGAAAGCTGGCTGCAAAATCCCCATCCTGCTGTCACATCTGTGGTGAGTTAATGCCACGTGGTACACCCGTAACGCGCTCGCTCAGAGTTTATTTCTGTCGAGGTCAACCCATGGTGCAGAGGTTTGTTTTGGAAGCTGATTTGAGTCATCCCAAATGTTTGCTGGGGAGCTGCTGTATCCCCACCTGCGTGGGTGAGCCCTGCAGCTGCTCTGCAATCCTGGGAAGCCCCCATGGGATAGGATCCCAATGGGATTGGGAAGCCCCAGCTCTCACTCATCCTGCACTGGTTGCTGTCTCTTCCAGGGTCAGGGAAATAAAACCCAAAACTTTACACAAGCTTCTTTTTGTGTGCGAAATTAACAAATATGGTAGTGAGAACATTTTTTTGAACTTGAGGCCTATGGAGAAGAGTGCTGGGAAAATGGGAACACACCCTGATAAACAGCAGTTCTGGTATGAGTGTGATTGCTTTAAAAGCTGTGCACAACTGGTTTGTGCTTCCCAGGTAGCTCCTTTGAGAGTAATTAGTGCAATATTGTTTGTTAATCTTGTGTCAGGGAGGAAGTTTGGAAGAAGCAGTTGCTACTGACCTCAAACTTGTAGATTCTTGAAAAACCTGAAGCCAATATATTTAAAATAAAGTGTACTTCTCTCTTTAATTCTCTTTAGACCAATGCTGTTTCCCTGAGTTGGAAAGTGACATTTGAAAACTGCTGATGGAGATGAGAAATCTTGGAAAGAGTTTGTCATAGATATCACATGGAAATGGAGAGAAACTTCAGTATATTTATGCTAAAGCGTTTACACGGGAGGAGGACACAAACTGAATGGAGTGATGTTTTCCGTGATTCCAGGCCTGATAAATAAGGAAAGCACAGGGAGCACAATGCAGCACCCCCCACTAGAATCTGAGAAAAGCAGGCTAAAAATAAATGGTTTGGAGATAAATACTCTGTATTTATGTGCTGAGTACTGGGGGCTGTTGCTGGGCCGTTGTAGCTGTTGGTTGCAGCAGTGAAAATCACACGCTGAGGGAATGTTTGAACACCACGAGGTTTCAGCACAAGCCCTGAAATTACCAAGTATTTTTAGAAGGTATTTTGCACCACAAAGAACCCATTGGGAGTCCCTTGGGTTGCTCAGAGGGGCTGTGGATGCCTCATCCCATGTCCAAGGATGGGCCTTGGACAGGGCTCGGAGCACCTGGGACAGTGGAAGGTGTCCCTGCCCATGGCAGGGGTGGCACTGGATGGGATTTAAGGTCCCTTCCAACCCAAACCATTCTGGGATTCTATGAAAATCAATCAGCTTCCTAAGATCCTACCACAGACAGCAGGGGCGGGCACCTGGTCACATGAGATGTTATGAATTAAAATCAGCTCTAATTCTCTAGAAAACATTCCATAAAACCCAGAATTTTGGATACCACAAAGGCAAGAAAACCCCATGGCTTCCACCATTCATGAAGACCTTCTGGTTGTTCCCTAGGCTGCGAGGATTTTAAACCAGGTTGCCATGGTTTATATTCACCACCACAAATGATGAAGGCGCATTATTAACCTGAAGATTTCAGCTGAAGCTCCTCCAGTGTCCAGAAATTCATGGAGGGAGCACCCAAGTGCTTTAAGAGGACCACAGGGAAGAAAAGACCATTGATAAGAAACAAGGGAATATGAAAATTATTTGTTTTCCTCCATCAGTAATCACTTCCCTCCGAGTTACCACTAAAGAAAGCAATTCCAGAGCAGAGGATTTTGAATAGCAGTGGAACCATAACACCAGGGGATGTTATTTAATTACAGAGCCATCATGATGCCCAGCATTTCAGCAGCCTTACAACATAAGTCTTAGTTCAGTAACTTTTAGGGTTTGTTATTCTTTGCCTTACCATCCAGTTGTAACATCTGCAGGTGGTTATCTCTACAAGGTTTAAATTTCCAATCTATTAAAGCAATCTTAGCAATCTATTATTTCTAGGCCATTGAGAGAAGGTTAAAATGAAAATTACACTGGAGGGAGTAACTTCTGTTCCAAGTACAGGTTGAAAACATCTCAGAAGTGGAAAGCAGTAAGGTTTCAGTGGAAGAAGGGAAATGAAATGACTGATAACAGTCATTTAAAGTGATTTAAAGTGATTAAAGCAGCTTGAGAGAGGTAACGTGAAAAGATTTCTTTCCCCCACTAATGTGATGGGGATTTTTCAGTGCATGATTTAGACAGCTCCTACCTCCGAGCTGTTTTTGTACAACTGAGTTGGGTTTTAAGCACTACATTACAGAAATGGAAAACTTCATTTTCAGGAGCACACAAGAAGAGCAGCATCCATCTCCACACAGCCATCCACCCAATTTAAATAGAGCTGCGTGGCACGGGAGAAGCAGAAAATAGAAATGTTTGGGAACAAGAGAGAAGCCAGCTGAAGAAAGATTCTTTGACATTAATCTCATGGATCCCAGCTGGATAAATCACCTTCACAACTGTTATCCAAGTAGCTGTGGTGGGCAGAATCACAGGAAGGTTTAGGTTGGAAGTGACCTTAAAACTCATCTTGTTCCAACCCTGCCATGAGCAGGGACTCCTTCCACAGAAGAGTTGTGCCACAGACATAGCAATGCTCTGTTTTAGCCTAGCTCAGTGTCATTTATCTAATTTCCCCCTGTTCCTGCAAGTGAGATAAATCCCAGGGAACAAAACCCATTTGTACCTGCTGGTACAGAAACAGCAGCAGCAACAAAACCTTGAATAAAAAAACCCTTAATACCAGGTCTGTTTATTTTTTGCTAGAATAGCAGCAGTTGATTTTATTAATTTTTATGGTGCTACTGGGAAATTTAATAGACCTATAAAAGCCAGTTTAAAACTTTCTGATTGTCTTATCTCTTCAAACAAATGCATACTCTGGGAATTAAAAAAAAAAAGGGAGAGCATCAACTGGATAGGGCCATTACTATGAATAATTTCCCTCTTACTCAACTCCAGAGCCCTGACACAATAGACAAGAGCCTCCATGGTTTTTTGGGGGGGGAATATGCCAAAGCTCACTAGAAAGGGTGTTTTGTTCCCTGACCCTTGCCTGCTGAGGGCTCCCTGGGAGCTGCCACGTGTGCAGAGCAAATTGCAAGGCACCGAGGGCTCCTGTCAAACGAGCAAGTTGTTTGAAAACAAATAATTCAGTCATTTAATGTATTTTCACACAGTAAAACTGGTTACTGGCTGCTGGGGATGAATGGCATGCTCAGTGAAAGGAACAACCAGTCTGGGGCCACTGGAGGTGAGGCTCAAGGAGGTGGAGGGGAGGGAAGCTTTTGAGGGTCCCAATTTAGGCAGGGGGAAGAGGGAAATGGATATTTCACCAGTGTGGGGTGTGAGGTGGCTGCACCTCTGTGTGACCTCAGAAATGTCTCTGTGCTCAAGCAAAGGCTTGATGCACTGTGATTTGTAAAAAATGAAGTGAAAGGCCAGGTGTGAGCAGCAGAGATGTGTCTGTATCTACAATATCCCTGTGCAACATGCCATAGACATCCAAAAGGGTGTAAAAATTCCATTTTTCCCTTTTTATTTTATATAACCACAGAGCTATACCATAGAGGTATCCACTAAGTGAAAATTTCTGCCAGGCTTGTTTTGCTGCTTTTTTTGTGGCTTTCTGTGGATAATTTCAAAAGACAACCAAGCCTTTCTAGCTCACCCCTTCCTATTACACACAGCAGGCAGCGTGGCCCAGCTCCCTCCCAGCATGTCCCAGTTCCATCCCAGTATGTCCCAGCTCCCTCCCAGCATGTCCCAGTTCCATCCCAGTATGTCCCAGCTCCCTCCCAGCATGTCCCAGTTCCATCCCAGTATGTCCCAGCTCCCTCCCAGCATGTCCCAGCAGCCACTCCAGCATTCTCAGGGCTCTCCACCACCCTGGGTGCCCAGTCTGCTGCAAGCAGGGTTTGTTCCCCAGCTCCTCAGGGCAGTGTTTCTCACAGATCGCGTTTCCATTGAGTTATTCTTGGTTCTGATCATGCCCTTCACAGCTGCAATTTGATCTGAGGTAAATGAGACTTCTGAGGCAGGGATTATACGAGGAGGTTTTGCCTCCTGGGATCATTTCTGCTGCTGACAGAAGCTCTAAGATGGATCTTTTATGCTCTCCTGCGTAAGAGGGAAAATGAGAATGAGAGCAGCAGATCTTGAATGGTGTTTCTGTCTTTCTCCATGAGCTCAAACAGCTCCTCACAATTCCCTCAGGCTGGTGCCAGGGTGGCTCTGCTGTGGGCTGGAGGGATGGGAAGGACATGGGGCAAAGAGGTGACAGGCCAGGTTTTGGAAGAGAAGGTCCCAGGCTCACTTTGTGTCCTCCGGACGTCCTGAAGCGCTCACAGAACACCTTCTCCCCATATTCTTTTACTTTTAACTTACTATACTTCCACTTTTTAACCTAAAAGAGGATTGATTTGGGTTAGATAGAAGGAAGAAATTTTTTACAGTGAGAAGAGGTGGCACAGGTGCCCAGAGCAGCTGTGGCTGCCCCTGGATCCCTGGCAGTGCCCAAGGCCAGGTTGGACACTGGGGCTTGGAGCCACCTGGGACAGTGGAAGGTGTCCCTGCCCATGGCAGGGGTGGCACTGGGTGGGATTTAAGGTCCCTTCCAACACAAACCATTCTGGGATTCTCTGCTCTGCCCCAAACCTCCACTGGACAGGAATAAATTGGTTTTGGCCAATTGTGTGAATACTGAGGCTGCTGTTCTCCCTCCTTTGCCCTCCTCTGCATGCTGGGCATGCAACAGGCAGATACAAGATAAATTTTATTTTATTTTTTATATTTTTCAGCATGAAAGACGCCATCTGTGCCATATCCTCCTGTTTATGTCTGCTGCATCTCTGCAGGCTGGAACCTCTTGTGGTTGCCATCACGGAGCCTCTCCAGCTGATGAACTTCTGGGTTTGGATTTTGATTTTCTTTTTTTCTCTCAGGCATGACTCACATAATAGTTCAGAGAGGAAGACATTTCCAGTTGCAGGGCTATTTCTGAAAGTGTGCTTGGCACCTGTGCTGAAGTCTTGCCTGAAAGAGAAGGTGTAAGTTCCACAATACCCAAAGGCAGCGTCCTGATGAATTCCTGACAGGGAGGGTTGAGTGGTAATTCATCCATCAACCTGGGGAAGGTTGTACCTCTCTTCCAGATAATTGAACTTTAATTTATTTAAATTTAATGGAAAACCATATGGAGAGGAACAGAAAGCTAATTTAAAGCACTGCTCAAAGCAATCAATATGTTAACAGATTCCTTCAACATTTCACACTCGGTTGCTGAAAAATGTTTAAAATGTATGTTTTTTTTAATTAGTATTATGAAAACACAGGGTTTCTGGCATGTTGTATTCAAAACTCAAGAGCCAAAATAAGCCTCTGTTGTGAAAATTGAAATATACTCTGGAAGCACAAATCATTTTATTGGAAGTGGAAGTGACAACTGTTTAATATTTTACCAAAAAATGCACATCTCTGAAGACTTCTAGGAAGACACCTATAAATCCTAGGAGCTCACATCACTGGATTTCATATGGCCCTGAAATAAAAGCAGTAAATTAGTTGTAGGAGTTGCATTAAGAGATTGAAGTTGGCAGGAAGAGCACACAAAGGAGCCTTTCAGTGTAAATGGATTAAATACAGATTAAAGCAGATGAATGCAAAATTCCCAATTATGCACATCAAAATTTTAATTATTTTCATATTTTCCTGATTCCTTTGATGCTCCTCAAGGTCAGTTCTTTCCATTCTGGGTTTTGAAAACAAGTGTTTTTTCAATGGCAGGATAATTAACACTCTCCTACTCTTAAATGTTTATCTCCTAACATTGACCACGTTCTGCCCCACAGCCAAATGCTTTTTATTCAAAGTACAACTTAATTTACTTTTATATTAAAAAAAATAAAACCTGTAGGCAATTTAAGGTCCTAGAAAAGAATAAATGTCTCAATTCTACTTTATCTTATAAAAATATAATGGTTTAATGATGACAGTGAGTCTTATACCTGCAGTTTGTAATTTTGATTATGGTTTCATCTTTGTCAAGCTTGAGGAGTGCAAGCTGTAAAAATAAGTGAAAGGCTGTTCTTTCTGAAAGTTTAATAACTTGGGGCTGTTAAGAAGGCTGGAATCTGAAAGGAGCAGTAACTCCCTGCCATGAAATTTCAGCAACCCGAACAAAACCTTATGGAAATTCCATAAATAGATTTCAGTCAAACCTCATTGAGGGCAGGTCTGACTTTCCTGTGGCTTTTTTAAAAAACAAATTATTTTAAGCACCCTTTTTTAGAAGTTTTTTTTTTTTTTTTTCCTTTTGGTAGGCAAATGATCCTGCAGCATTTTTTATGTCAGATTTGCCAAGTCCTCTCCCAGAAACTTATTGGCATGATGGCTCAGCTTTGCAGAGACTAATAGCTCCAATGGAAAAAGAGCAAATAATGGTTAAAATATCTGCTGGTATTATTATTTTATTTTATTTTATTTTATTTTATTTTATTTTTTTATTATTATTATATTATTTATATTTATATAATTTATCTTATTTTATTTTTTACAATGCAATATCCCTTCATTTTCTTTGCATCTTTTGCCCCTGGAATTTCAACGTCTTGGCATAGTCCTGACTGTAGAAAAATAGACAATTAAAATGCTGAGGTCCTGCAAACTCCGCTTATTTCTTGCAAGATCAGTGTAACAGTAAATGGTGGATGCCAAATAAAAACCAGGGGCTCTTTTCAATAAAATGCATCATAAAATTGGTCTAATTAAACAAAATTTGTCTTTCATTGGCCAGCCTGCTGGAAGGAATCGCTCTTACAGTGGAACGTGGAAGAGCTGGAAATTGCGCTTTCTATGAGCATTTTAAGGCCCTGTGAAATAAATCTGAATGATCAGGAGGAAAAAAACCTTAAAATTGCAGCAGTGCCAAAGGAAGGGGACAGGGCCAGATTCCAGAATGAGGGGCAGTGAGGTGTGAGGGGCCCCTTTGATGTTCAGGGTGGGAATCCCTCCCTCATCCCAGGCATTCCCTGCCAGGTGCAGCTGGAGGGATCCTCCTTCCTGAGCTTTCAGACCTTNGTGCAAGCTGTAAAAATAAGTGAAAGGCTGTTCTTTCTGAAAGTTTAATAACTTGGGGCTGTTAAGAAGGCTGGAATCTGAAAGGAGCAGTAACTCCCTGCCATGAAATTTCAGCAACCCGAACAAAACCTTATGGAAATTCCATAAATAGATTTCAGTCAAACCTCATTGAGGGCAGGTCTGACTTTCCTGTGGCTTTTTTAAAAAACAAATTTTTTTAAGCACCCTTTTTTAGAAGTTTTTTTTTTTTTTTTCCTTTTGGTAGGCAAATGATCCTGCAGCATTTTTTATGTCAGATTTGCCAAGTCCTCTCCCAGAAACTTATTGGCATGATGGCTCAGCTTTGCAGAGACTAATAGCTCCAATGGAAAAAGAGCAAATAATGGTTAAAATATCTGCTGGTATTTTATTTTATTTTATTTTATTTTATTTTATTTTATTTTATTTTATTTTATTTTATTTTATT
>WEZZ01025110.1:159938-187331 GCA_013400585.1 Chloropsis cyanopogon | reverse complement strand
TTTTTTTTTTTTTTTCAGACCGTCTGCATCCTGAAAATATTTCTGAACCCACGTGTTGGGGCATCACACCTCTCCAAATATCCCAGCTCAGAGTGGGACCAGCCCCTGCTGGTTTGTGGGAACACAACAAAACCTCCTCCAATCCAAAGGTTCTCGTGGTCTTTCAAGCAGCCAGAGCTCAGAAATACAGAATTATTTAATGGCCTGAAAATGGTTCAATCAAAATTCATTGACAACTCCTCAGCAAATAGCCTTTCATCTCCCTGTGGGCAAAACCATCTTTCAAAATCTTTAATTTCTAATTTAAGATTCCTTCTGTTCTGTTACCAAATCCCACCCAGAAAGCTGCCAAGATCCATCTTAAAACAGCTCAAGTTCCTTCTCCCAGCATTATATTTGATGGAGGGTTTCTAAAATTCAGTGTAGTGATTAGAGACCTTCTAATTCCACACTTAAATGTATTCAGGGCACATATATATATATTACATATATAGATACATACCCATTTGATCTTATCCTGCCCTTCCACTCAGATAATTCTTCTGGTTATCCCCAGATGATTTTTAGAGAAAATTATCATTTCCTTCCTGGTCTTTAATCTCCTGATTTCTCTGTGATACCTGAGTAGCTGAGCTGGGTAAGCCACAGGCTCCAGCTGCAGCACATGAGCCCCTCAGCTGATTTTCCTTTACACTCATCCTGCAGTTCTGGTGGACCTGTGCCCACTTTCACTGCTCTCCTCGAATTTTTGTGGAAAATTTGGGGCAGTGGCAAGGGGCAAACAGTGACAGAGCATTGCTTTGTTTGCTGAGCAGATGCCCTGTGGCAACAATGATGATGGTTTTATAAAATTAGCAATGTAAGGGGCTGAAATGATGAAAGGAGAAGGCAATGAGATCTTGAGGAAGTGTTTCACCTAGGGTTTCAAGGGCTTGCTCATGGGCTAAATTGGTGTTTGTGTTTTTATACAGTGAGCAGTGATTTCTTTTATTGACTCGAGTCCTCTTAGAGGCCTAGACCCAAACTTTGAGAGTCCTCTAACCTGAGACACCTGACTTTGGAAATGATTTCACGGCAGAAGCCTCAGTGATCATCATTTGGGGTGGGCACTGAAGTGGTTTCAGACCCCACAGGTCTCCTGTCTGTTTTTCTTCAGCCTCCTCTGAGCTTGGCTGTCCAGACATGCAGCACAGGGCTTGGAATGGGGAAAGGAGCATGGGAAAGCCAAAGTCCTGATGGCCAAACCCCCCCTGGAAGCTTTCCCTGCCTCTGGAGCAGCAGGAGAGCCATGTGTGCTGTGGGGGTGAGCAGGGGGCTTTGATGCAGACCCAGGGAAGGCGATTCCAGCTTGGAATGATGAGCTGTGCAAACAGGAGGGTGCCATGGAGCCTGGAGGAGTGTGCTGGGGAGAGGGAGCCATGCAGGAGCTGTGACTCCTGCTGCCAGCCTGGAGCAGTGCCTGCGAGCTGTGCCCCTGGAGATGTGGCAAAGCCATCTGACCTCGCCTCAGGGGCTCCTGACGAGTCCCCAGAATACTCTGAACTCAGAAAAAACACTGAAGCCTCTCCAGAGTCACTCAGGAGGTGTGGGTGGCACCACACAACGCTGCCAGGGACTTGCTGGGGTTAAAAACTCGATGTGTGTGTGTGCTCCAGTGGCATCCATCACCAGCAGAGCAAATTCCATGGGCAAGCTGGAGGCAACACGAGGCCTTAATGTGCTGGGTGCCACCAGGAGAGTGTCCTCTCCTTCAGCCTGAGTCTGCTGCACTCCTGTAAAGTGCTTCTGACTCAGGCTTTTTCATGTTCTCAAGAGCAATGGTGAACATTAAGGAAATAGTAAAGATATAATCATTTCTCCTGTAGATCGCATCTATGCTGTGATGTCTGAGTGCATTTGCATAATTAAAACATGGAATTCAGCAAGAGAACTTGCCTTAATGGATGACTCCCCTCACCCTCTACAACCAAGCACCATCTGTCTTTTACAAAGAAAACTGGCTTTTCAACTAAGTTCTTTCCTCACTGGAATTTAGTATTTTTTATTTCCACGGCAGGTTCCCAGGACACAATTTGGGATATATAAATCAAGAAGTGCAGGAAAATGTCTGTTTCCTAGAGTGTGTCTGTGCCCAAGACATGGACTTATTTCTGGAAAACCTTGCTGAAATTGGGAAACCCCTGTCCTGACTGACCCTCACATTATTTGGATTGCACACAGGGAACAAATCCTTCCCTCCTTCAGGATTTCCTTCCCATCACCTGTGCATTCCCTCCCACCTGCTCCTGACCTTCACATCTGCACTCCTGTCTGAGAGCAGAAATAACATCAGTCTCTTCCATCAGGTTTTTCCAGGCTGGATGGAAAGATTGGTTGGTTTGCTGTGATTCATTGTTGTTATTTCCCTTTTTTTCCTTCCTCAGCATGGGAGTTTGTGTTAGACACTACCTGGCACAGAGAAAGCTGAAGGGAGAAGGAGAGGCTGGAGTGTGGGTTTGATGCTGGGGCAGGGTGGGACTCTGTAGATGACAAAGGAAGAATCTCAGCACTTCATCAGCACTTCTGCTCCTTTTGGGGGAGCAAAAAGCCTGGTCTCTCCCAAGCTGACATATTTTCAATTCATTACCTTTGAATTTTCTGGGAGCAATCCTCAGAAAAAGAAAAAAAAGCCAGAAAGAAGCAACATTCCCCTAACAAAGACTACAGCAGGCAAAACTGGAGACCCCAGCATTCTCCCCTCAGTTTACTAAAAGAATTACTTTTGTACTTCACTGTCTGTCCATGGGTCTAACTGTGCTGCCTCAGTGGCACAGGCTTTTAAAACCCTCTGGCCAGGGAGCTCCTTGCCCTCCTTTCCATGGACAGGGTGTGAAACCAGAGAGAGTGAGAGCCCTGTGACCACTCCTTACACATCTGGGCTCGGGTGACATAGTCAAAGGCAGCCAGAAGGGTCAGACCCGGTTTTTCCAAGATGTCCTGGCCACCAGGGATGCAGAAGGAAGATGTGACTGAAGCTGGACCACCCTGGATGCTCCAGCCAGCACAGGGCAGACCCCTGGAGCAGCTGCACTCACTCACCCCTTCCTGCAGCACCAGGAGGTGCCCAGCCCTGGGTTGACCCCTCTCCCTGGGCTCTGTGGAGTGGCTCAGTGGCAGAGTCCCCATGGGAGCAGCTTTTCCATTGCTGTTCCCAATTCCCAAGCCCCCCACAGTCCCTGATTTCTGCACAGATTGTCTGTTCTTGTAACACACAGCAAGAAATTCCTGTGGTGGTGCCTCCCAGTGCCAGCACATGTGGGCTGCTCCCTGGGTACATATTTGTGCTCTTTCCATTTCAGCATGATTTAAGGCTGTGGGGAAAACAGTTACAAAGGGGGAGAAAAACAAAACCAAACCCCGACCTCTCCCAAACTGCTGTGGCCAGGCAGCTGAATTTCATACTCACCAACCCCAGGCTGCTCTCAGAAAATTACCCTCAAAAGTCAAAAGAAACGAGCCAGATGTTCCCAAACCTGTTCAGCAGAGGTTGTGCCTTTGATTGTGACAGTTTAGCATATGAAATAAAACTGTCTAGAGTTGGAACTGGAGTTTAATTTCTAAGATGGTTAAAAAATAAATCTGCTTCATAGGAAGAAACTATCTCAGGAAGGAACAAAGAGCTTCTGAAAACCAGCAGGATAAAAGGCACAGTTAAGTAAAAAATTAATGAATTTTACCCTCTGTAGAGTGTCAGTCCCAGCTACAACAGAAATTGGAGTATATGAAAAGTGATTATGCACACAAAGATACAAATAAAAATCTCTGTCCTTGTGATCTGCATCTACAATAATAAAAACTATGGGAAACAAGTGTACAGGCCATCCCTGCCCATTGAAGAATTTGGAAGGAAGCACATGGAAAAACCATGATACTTCGAGTTTTTCAGCTGAATTTTCAGTATTTTTCATTTAACTTCAGTACTAGACTGGTGTAAAGTCAGCAATGACACCATGAGTTATCCCATCTGAAGAACTCACCCCATTTTATTTGGGGTTTGTGTTTGTGGATCTCAATTCAGGATGCAACTAAAGGGACTGTAGGAGGATTGAGAAAGAAAAAAGAGAAGTATGAGAGAAGAAGCTAATTAAGATTCTAGACTATTGGAAAATCCCAATGCCACAGAACATGAAAGGTCAGGTAACTAAGAAACAGTCAAATTAAATTTACTTTCCCCTTTGGCTTTCCAAGAAAACCTCTGCAGCCACAGAATATTTCACCCAAAGGAAAACTGCATGGAAATATGAGGTGAACTTCAGAGAAAGGGCTTATTGAAATGCTTTCTCCAGAGCACTGGAACACTGCACAGATATCTGGGAAGTGCTGGGACAGAAATCAGTGGCAAAGCAGCACTCAGGGTGATTATCTGATTATCCCTCCTGATGAGGACACACAACAAAGCCGGAGCTGCTTGGAGTCCACTCTGTGTGTGACCTTTCCTACTGCACTGCTCTAATCCAATAACTTCCAGTGCTTAATGTGAAACGTGTGGTCACAGATAAAATCTCTCCAGAGCAGTCAGGAAGAGGAATGACTGCAACTCTGCCAAGAGGAGAGAGGTTCCCAAGTTCAAATCTTTATTGTGTTTGACTGCAGGGGGAATAAGTTACATCCTGCCCAGTGGCAGCTGGTGTCAGAGCTCACCCTCTGACCAGCCAGCACTGGTGTAGCTGATCTGTAAATTTGTGAGCTCTATTAATCACTTCCCAGCTGGAATAATTTACTGGACTGACATAATCTAATGGTTCACTGCAATATCACAGACTGTGATATGATTTCCTTTCTGATAGCATTTTTAATTCACAGTCCATACTGATTTTATTTTTTCTAAAACATCCTACTGAGTTTGCACATCTGCTCAAGGTTATCTAGAATAAGTTTGCCATAATTTTGGGTAGGATAGTTTTGAAACAGGAAGGATGATTTTGTAATACACTGTTGTACAATTACAAACAAATCTCTTGCAGCTACAGCTAGCCTGGACTGAGCAGAGTCTTCAAGCAATTGTTCCCAATTTGTTCCCATTCTTTTGCTTCCCTTTTTAAAGACATCCTTATTTGATTTCTGGAAACATGCTAGAAAAGCCCATCTGAGAGTCATTCCTAAAGAAAACTGATTCAAATCTGAATTTAGCTGAGCCTGGTATCATAGAATCAGAATGGTTTGGGTTGGGAGGGACCTAAAGCTCATCTCATTCCAAGCCCTGCCAAGGCCATCACACCCATCCCATTGCTTAACCCAAAGAGTCAGTGTTTTATCAGGTGACACCAATGAGGATGGACCAAAGGACATAAATATATCTAATTTTCTAATATTGCCTTGTCTAATGATGAAGTCCCCAGATTCCCAGATAAAACTGAGCATTTCTCCTGCTGTATCAGAATCAGGCAGGATGATTCCACTTCTGGAATGGCTGCAGCTCCCACATCAAAGGTAGCTGGGAAAGATGGATGGCTGCTAAATGTTTCTTCACATAAAGCTGAATGAAACCCTGCAAGTCGAACCAAGTTGATTTTCAATAGTGGTGAAAAGGCCTTTAAAAATGTGACTTGTGGAGGAGAAAGCTTCTGCAAAGGATCTTTAGATCCTTGGAAAAAAGCCACTGCTGTTTCTTTGCTGTTTTTTTTCAGGCTGATATCTACTCACTCTGCTTGGTTGAAGCTCATTTCTTCCTTGTGAAGGAGGAGAGAGTTATCTTCATCTTCCACAGAGCATGGCTGAGTTTCAGAGACTGCCTTATCTAAGGTCACACAGGATGACAAAAGAAGGCACAGAAGGACACCCAGGCCACTTGAAGCCCAGTCTTGTGTTGAAACTGTTGAACTTCTTCCCTGTGAGCAGGAACTGGACTCATAGCTGTATAATATCCTGTTTATTAGGGCCACATGACATAGAGAATGGCTTTTTCAGGGAAAATTCATGTTTAATGACTTAGTAAAAAGAAAAGCTGCTTTTAAAATATCTTCTGCCTCTAATAATAGTAGGAAAGGGAGAAACACTTTGGCTTCTTTTGCAAAATTCTATTTTGCTTTAGTTTGAACCACAACAGAGCTCAGGTCCTGCAGGAATACAGTGAAAGATTACATGTGTTTTATTTATACAGTATTTGTTGTCTTCTTTTAAAATATTTGGCCAAGATTTGTCTTCATAACCACCTTCCTCCAAACAGAATCCACACAAAATGCAACTACAGTTATTTGGAGGAATGTATGTGCTTTATAGCATTCACTGGTCTGACAGGCAAATGTTAATTGGGTGAAAATGCCTCCCAATTTAATTAGGACAAAAATAGTCTGTTCCTATTCTATTGATCAGAAGAACACACTGAAATATAGCTGAGCATCAGGCGAGTGTCATTTCTGACAGTCCAAATCTTTCAGCAAATTAAAATACACTTTTATTTACTGCTTGGAATGCTGTGTAGAAATATGATCAGTGGGCCTATGAGGATGCAATTCTGGCATTCAGAACTTAAGGGGAGCAATGAATTTTTAAAGGACATTTTCTGGCATTTGGTGGATGAGGACAAAGCAAACACAGCAGGTCACAGTTTGAGCACGCAGGGTGAGAGCAACGGTCCCTTGGTCTCTGCCTTGTTGTCCCTTGGTCTCTGCCTCCATGGGATTTTTCCAGACCAAGTTCAAGCTTCAGGGAGGCCTTTGGGAGGTTTCTCATGGCCCATCCCAAGCGTGTCTTGCCCTGGTGGAGATATTCCTTGCTCCAAACAGAGCCGGTGGCTTGGTCTGCTCATGGCAGATGGGGAAAGAGGTCCCTGAGTCAGGGGGGAAGTGGGAGCTACGTCATCTGCGAGCTCCACGGGTCACATTTGTGACAGGATGAAGCCAGCTGGACATGGGCTGCTTTTCCGTGAGCTGGAAAATACAGTCTGGATTGTGCAACTGGTGTCTGTGGTGAGGGGAATCCGGCCGTGACACAGGAAGGGTCACGCAAGAGAGGACTCATCCCAGGAAGAGTGTGCAACCAGCCGGGCTCATCTCCTCTGGAATGTTGTTATCAAGAGAGACAAAACCCACACAAATCCAGCCCACAGCTCCTGTGCTCCTGTGTTTGGAAAGCAGCAGCACCCGTGTTTCACTCACCAGCACTCACCACCCTGCAGGTAAACAGGAGGGAAGGAGCCCCTCAAGCTGTGAGCACTTTCCTCCTCTGTGTCCTCTCTTCTGACCTCTCTGGGTATTCCTGTTTGGCTTTTGCAAGCACTGATATCTTGAGTTCTCCTTCTCCACTCTCAAGCACATCAACATCCACTCTCCCCTGTGCAGAACCAGGACTTGGTGATCCTTGTGTGTCCCTTCCAACTCAGGATATTTTGTGCTTCTATGATCTCTGATTTGTAAGTCCCTCTGTGTGTTCTTCCTCGACCCAGATCTGACCTCTTGCTGCAAGACAACAACTTGTTCATAAAATGTTTTCTTTCTAAGCCAGTTCTTTATTTAGGCAGCTGCTTTTCTCTTTCTGTCTGCATACCATGCTGAAAAAAAAAAAAAGGTTGCAGGTTTTGTGTAGGGTGAAAACCTCCACAGTTCTGCTTTTTCACTTTCAAGCCTTGCAGTGCCTTTCACAACAAACATGCTCCCACCCTTGTGGGATACTTGTGGGATCTCCCAGTTTGTCCAATAGATCTTTCTTGTGTTTTCATTTGGAGTGAAAACTGGAGATGGGTGACTCTTCAGGCAAGCAGGAAAGAGAAAATGAAAACAGTCAACAATGGGTAAATACCCTGGAAAACAGCTCAGATTTTAAGATATTCTTAATTTGGTTCCTTAATCTCCTTTTTCAGGCTGTAAAGTCCCCCAAGTGTTTGGGGAGATGTGTTTCACACATCAAATAGCTCCCCAAACCTCTGCTTTACTGGGAGTCTTGGAGATGTGGACACAGGAGCTATAACTTGGCCAGGACTTACCTTCAGTCCCGTTCTAAACACCCTTTGCCACACTACTGACATCACAGCCTGTGTTTTGGCCTAATTCCTGCAAAATCTACCCCTCAGTTCACAAAAGAGTGCTATCAGCACATGTCAAAGTGAAGAGGGAAGACATAAGGAAATGGGGCTGAGCTCTACAGCATCTTCCAAGGGTAACTGGATAACCAGAGCTCAGGCTTGGGGTTGGATCCTTAGTTTTTAAAGTAGTGCAGGGAGAATTGAGCAGTAACAGGAATGGAAGTCCACATGAAGCAAAGCAAAAAGCCTGAAAATGTGAGTTTAAGCACAATAAGTGCCAGCAGAGAGATAATTGGGTGCACTTCTGGCCTTGTCTGCAAACTCTGCTGTACACGGAGTCATTAAAAGCAATCTCCCGGTGAAAGAGAACGCCTGCCTCATACTGAGCTGTTCAAGTGGTTGCTGTAATTATGCTTACAGATGTTTTAAGAATACATGTGTAGGAAACTGCAGGTCTTTAATTATAGGTAGGCTGGCAGAGGGTGCACGCTGCTCCACTGCAAACAAGCCTGTGCTGACCCAGGAGTGACCTCCCAGTGTCTGTCTGGGGAGGAGAGAGGCTGCATTCCTTCCAAATCAGCNATGGATGATGGAGGGATGGGTGCATGCATGCATGGAGGCACTTTTGGCTGTGGCTACTTCTGCCTGAATTTGTCAGGCCAAGCACCTACCCTGGTCCCATGGGCAGAGGTAACACAATAGGGCTGAATTTTCCCATCTCCCTCCAAGTCCAGCCCCACAACTCTCTGAACCTGCTGCCCCCTTATCTTCTCACTGAGCTCATGAACTCCCAGCTGATGGGGAAGAGTGGCAGTACCAGCGCCCTTTCCTCCTCTCCCCTTCTCTTCTCTTTCTTCTTTACCTGCTGGAGGAATCCAGCCTACAGAGACAAGCAGTGCAAAGAGGGAGCTGTGTGGCATTATTATATTTTCCCTTATTCTACAAGAAAACCCCACTCCCCCTCCTGTCACTGCTTTGGCTTCTTGCTCCCTTTCCTTTCTTCAGGGCAATGTCTCTGGCTATGCACCATGAGTGTGCAAAACCATTAAGAGTGGAATTAAAGTGGATTAAGGAGAGCAATAACATCAGCATGCTTTAAAAGGTGATTGTCTGAGAGCAGGGGCTGTGCAGGAGATGGAATCTCATTCTCAAAATTGTGCCTCTTGTGCATCCAGGTACAGCTCAGCACTCGGATGCTGCGCCACTTTTTAATGAATTTTTACTTCTGTTAGCATGGCAGAGCACTCTTAATGGAGAGAATCAGAATTTATTCCATGTTCTGTGCTGTTTGGCAGCTTGTTTCCTGTGCTCAGACCAGTTACTGGCTCTGGTGGTGCCAGGGGATGAAGATGGGGCAGACCTGCTGTCCCAGCCTGGCTGTTTCTCCATGGTTGTGGTACTCTCTGCATTCACCTGGAACACAGTAAAAGACAAGACAAACTTTTAATCTTTACTTTCTTCTGATTTTCTAACCATAAACCAAGGTACTCAGGATGTAATGATTTCATTAAGAGGATTAAGCCCTTTTTTAAAATGAAAACTAAATATTTGGAGACAGCGAATACCACGCAATTGTCAAGAATGTATTGCTCATATCCTTTTTTCCTTTTTTTTCTTTTTTTTTTTTTTAATTTGGAAAGCACTCTGAAAGGATAACTTTCCCCTCCCCCAGGTTATCTGTGATCCACAGGTGTGGTAGATACACCTTTATTTTGCAGAGACAGATTTTCACACCCAGGTACCTTTTTTTGACTGTTGATTTCCCTTTGAACTGAGCAGCCCTGGAGGGAGAGGATCCTAAAGAGGACCCTAAAGAGGCTGAGCCTGGGGAAAGTCCTCAAAGAGGTCTCCCCTTATTTTATTAATGGAAAAATACCCAATAAACAGGAAGGAGGTGCATGTGGAGAGACCACAGTAGAGGGAAAGAAAAGGGAGAAAAGGTTAAAGGGTGGTTGACAAATTTAAATGTGAATGTTTCCAGACTCTCTTGGAACTGGATGAAAGGTGCTGATCTCCTCCAGGCTATTCTCAGTGTTTTGGTTCAGGACTGAGATTCTGCATTATGTAAAGTATGCTTTCCTGCTACAGTTTCACCATTTCCTGACCTTAAAACCCAGAATAATTTAACTATTTCAATTGGTTGGCCACAGTGATGTTTAGGGTTAAGTTGGAGTTAAGGCCTTTCCCACAGCGAAAACCTGTCAGCACAGCTTTTTTACTAAAATTATACCAGTTTTTTAGCAAATGCCTTCAATGGCAAAAAACTGTGTAGAACATATATAGAATCATTTGGGTGAAGAGAACTGCTGTCCCAGTGTTGGGGGTTTTGTAGGGGAAGGTACACACATAAATGAAGTTTTGAAAACAGCCCTAAAAGTAGTGAATAATCATAGAATAGAATCCCAGGAGGAGAATCTGGGCAGGAAAGGATCTTAAAGCTCACCCAGTGCCACCTCTGCCATGGCAGGGACATCTTCCATCATCTTAGGCTGCTCCAAGCCCCGGTGTCCAGCCGGGCCTTGGACACTGCCAGGGATCCAGGGGCAGCCACAGCTGCTCTGGGAATCTGTGCCAGGGCCTCCCCACCCTCACAGGGATGAATTCCTTCCCAATATCCCATCTATCCCTGCCCTCTGGCAGTTTACACCCATTCTCTCTTGTCCTGGCATAAGAGGAGCTGATTCTCCTATTCAGGAAGCCAGTAGTTGGTTCTTTAGCAGTTCACCCTACATGTGGATTCATGAATTTTTGGCTGGAATGTAAGTCAGCACCATCTTGGACTGAAAGGTCTAGTCTGGACACTTCATCAAAATCAAGGAGCTCATCCTGTGGGATTTTTAAATTGAACTCCATTTCAATGTAATTGAGATCGTAACTGTAATTTTGTCTCCAAATCTGCAAGCTCATGGGTTGTGAAATGTCAGCACCATAAAACGCCTGCAGGTTTGCAAGCTCCAGCCTGTGCTCCTGGAAACTTGGGTTTATTCTCACATCACTTTCCAGGAGAGTTAATTGAACCCTCCAGTTTCCAGAGGCTCTGGGGGAAGCCTTGTGCCTTAAGGGCCAACTTTTCCTGTCAAATGAGGAATGGGAGCCAGAGATTCAATGGAAGCTTCAGAGCTGAGACATGTCCTACAAACACCAGCTCTGACTGGGTCCTGCCTGGAGTTACCCTCCCTTCCCCACTGATCTGAAATGAGAAACACAGATTATGCAAATGGCTGTGCCATTTCTGGTCATTCTGTACAAATCTCTTTAGATAAACAGATTCCCTTCTCCTTATCTCCATCATCATCTCTGGAGTTAGCCATGGAATTTCAGCCACCATGGTCAAGGGTTTAAGTGGAGCAAAGGCTTTTAGGAGGAGAAAGTTTATCTTTTATTGGATTACTCTAAAAGAACAGATAAGCATCCAGGCATGCAAGTCTAAATGTTTGGAAAGGAATTCCGTGTTGGAGACCTTGGCCTTTCTCTCCAGCTTTTTCAGTTTGTCTAATAGAAGTGCTTTTCCTTGCAAAGCTTGCCATGGCTATTCCTGAAATGCTGCACAGAAGTCAGGGAACAGCAGTCTGGATTCCCAGTCAGGAGAGGTTGAGAGGCAATTTTTGAAGAGCTGGAACACCAGACACAAACACGAGTTCCACATAGGTCTCATGGGCTCAGATAGGAGCAGGTCTGATTTTTTTTTTCTGGCTGCAGACACTCAAGGCCATTCCTTGGCAGTGTTACAGGAGCAATATTTACACAAGGATGAAGGACAACTTTGTCAAGGCATTTGCACAAATTAAAAACTTCATTTTTTCCTTGCTATTATTTATAATAGCAGACGGAAAAAAAAAAAAAAACCAACAAAAACCAAAACAAACCCAACCCAAAGTTGGTTTCTCTATGAAGGAATTAAGAAGTAGAAGTTACTAAGGAAGTAAGATTGAGTGACACTGTGTTTTCAAAGCACAGGCTGCATCTTGAGTGAACTGTGAGGATGAGGAGGAAAAGGACACTATTTTTCCTTCTTTTTGGGAATTCTGTATTGATAATGAGGAGCAGAGGCTTTAACACATGGGATTTATGCTGAGTGATCTGTGCTGAGCTGGAGAAGCCATTTTTCACTCATAATATGAAGAAAATTTAGTTTGGCTTTAGGCTGATCCCTGAATGTATAATAATGTAGATAAAAATTTACTGGATTTAGCTTCAGCTTTAGGAGAATAAAAGAAAAAGGAATAGTCAGTATTTAAAATCTGTGACCACATATGGACCTTGGTAAGGTCTGTTGATATTGAACACCCTGCTGGAGCTGCTCAATACACAGGAGGTACACTCTGTGCACCAAAGAGCAGAAAAATAACAATGAACTACTTAGTTAACTCCCCAGATTGCTATAGAAATTAACATAAGACATTACATAAGTTTCTGAAATGAATGACCCCATAGACCTTTCATACAAGAAATAAACCTGAACACCTTCATGGTTCATAATGGGTGAAAATGGGACAGTGTCCTTGGTAGCTGATTAGAGCTATTTAGAAAACAGCAGTTCCATTTTGTAGGTGAATGTCGGAATTCCTTAATCTCTTCTTGTCCTAATCTGGAATAAAATGTTAACATTTGCTGGTGCAATAATCACTGAGTTAGCAAAAAAACCCAAACAAACTCAAAGAAAAACTGAGGGTAACACCTTACTGAAATGAAACATTGACAGATTCATCAGGAAACTAGAAAATGAGGTCTAAATTCACTTGTCACCTCAAACACTGCTGCTGTAAAACCAGCCTGGTCTGAGTGCTGCTCCATGTCTGTCTTAGCAAGGATTTTTGGATACAGCCCCAGATGTTCTGTTTCTGCCCCAGCAGCACCCAGAAGGTGTGAGACACAGTGATCTTCATCCTGATATGTTTTGGGGTGAAAAAACCCCAAGTATTTGGGAATCTACAATGTCTATCTTTCTACTCCCAGCCTCAGTTCCTCTCTGAAGTGCAGATTTGACCTCAGCACTTCAGTTCTACCTCAGCCCTGCAATGAAGCAGTGCTGGAAATGGTGGGAAACTTTATGGCTGGTAGACACAAAGGGTGAAGCCAGTCTTAGAAAGTCCATTTTGCTCCGGAGCTCTTTAAAGTGAAAAGCCTCAAACATTTATCCTTGCTGACAGAGTTAGAAATGTATGAGGCTGTCAAACCCCAACTCAGATGCACTGTTGTGTCTGTCACGGTGTTGGTGGAGTTTAGATAGGAATGAGAAAAAGAATTTGTTTCCTCGGGAGCAGAAAATTGCTTATTTTACAAGGTGCCACAGAGACTGTTATCTACTTGGGATTTATGGGGTGCAGGCTTTAATAATGCATTTCAGCAGGAAAGGAATATTTGTTTTATGACATCCTTCCCAGGGTGGTGCTTGGCTTTTAGATGCACTGTGGCTTGAAAATTACCAAGGCACCTATCAGGGAGCTGAGACACCACTTAACCCAGGGCAAGGCAGGATTTGCAGAGGGGTGGGAGCCCAGATTTTCCCCAAAACCTGGGGGCAGCTGGGCTGCAGAGGCACCCTGGTGGGGCAGTGTCAGGGACAGAGTATGGAGGCATTAAATGCAGCTCATTATTTTGGACAGCACCTCTTTGTGTGGAAGCACCATTAGCAACAGCAGTGGGGCTGGAGCCTTAAAAACCAATTCCTGTAGGATAGCACCAGGATCCAGTCCTGTGAAACACTGCCTGCTGATATCTGATAAGAACAGAGATAGCACGAGCATTTTGAGCCAAATAAGGATAAAAATGATGCTGTTGCTTCTATGTTGAAGGCAGAGGCTCAGCAAACAGCCTGTAATGTGCATTTTTTGGCCAGCAGCAGCTCTGTCAGCTGAGTGGAACGGCCACAGCCGGCTGAGCAGGGGGGAAGCGCCATGTGACAAACGGCCAACAGGAGGGCAATATCAAGGAGGTGCAGAGAGTTATTTGTTGCTTAATGAAGAGCCTCTCGAGGCTGAAAATTTACAGTGCTTTCACAGTTCAATTTTGTTGGAGTAGGGAATAAAAATAAGCATTGAGTGGAGCGCGGTGATGTCGCGGTGTGCAGAGGAAGCGGCACAGGCCCCGCAGGCCCGCGGCCCAAAATTGCATTGACAAGGGAACAACCTTGCTGAGAACACCAGCCAGCAAAGGTCAGCCAGGGCATGGTATGGGGGTGGTAATTAGGCCACTAATTAGATTCTCTAGGGCAGGCTGGGGAAGGAAGAATGCTTTACAGTAGGAAAAGGAAGAAGCAAATTCCCGGCGCACTGTCAGACGTGTCCCTTCAGAGCAATCTGCCTCATGATTGCCGTGGTGAGCCAAGTCCTGCTGGACATGAGGAGCAGCCTGAGCAGCTGGGGGGGGGGTACAAGGACCTTGTGACAGGAATAAGTAGGTTTTCTTCACCAAAGAAACGGTGAAGTTCAGAGAAGGACCTGCTGTGAGTCCTCCACCATTCCCGGAGGAAAGTCCTCGGTCAAACAAGTGGGATCAGAGCTGGGTTTTGGTGAAGGAAGGGCAGGAATGGAGGTGTTCCAGACAGGAATCTTCCCTTACAAGCCAGAGTGCACTCACTGTCTCTCCATAATGTGTAGGTAATGGGAGTAAGGGGAATTAAAAAGGCTGAAAATATTCCCTGGAGAAAACCAGGTCCCCAGTGAGTGCAAGAAACTGAATTCGTGTCATACAAACACCGCAAGTTGATTTTCTGAGGTGGATTCTTTGCAGAATCACACTCCCCACTGACTTGTGCTTGGCTTCATCCTGATCCCCTCCTCCTGGTCAGACTTAAAAATCACATTTCATCTTATTTTTCATTTCCCGGGCTGTGTGATCAATAGTCTAGTCACACATAAACATAATCCAAATCTTCTTTTTGTACTGTTTTTGTTGTTATCACAGAAAGGAATTGGACTGAAAAGAACATTTTACAAAAGATTGTTGATTCTGCCAGGATGGATCAAAGCTAGAGCTGTAACACTGAGGGAAGAAAATTCAAAGAGAAAGGAAAAAATGAAGGTATCTGGGACATACAATAAATGCATCACTTTAGCTATGATTTTTCACCTCTGTTTTACCCTGTTCATAGGAAGGAATTTTTCCCTGTGAGGGTGGGCAGGCCCTGGCACAGGGTGCCCGGAGCAGCTGTGGCTGCCCCTGGATCCCTGGCAGTGCCCAAGGCCAGGTTGGATGTGGGGGCTTGGAGCAACCTGGGACAGTGGAAGGGGTCCCTGCCATGGCAGGGGACTAATAAATATGTGAACACATCTCCAATTTATCCACAAATAAAATCAGTGAACTGTACTGGGCCAACCAGACAGGAGGGAAACTGAACCTAATTAACATTACACTCTCCTCTTGTGGTGTTTCTTATCTCTGTAGAACTTGAAAGTAAAGTTTGGAGTCCAGGAACAGATTATATTGAATGTACAGCATGGAAAATCCTTCCCAGAGTCAATTATCCCCAACATTCAAACCTGAGGGGGAACAATCTTTTTTGTGGATGGTCACTGGAAAGTGCACAATGCCTTCAACTCCACTGGAAAGAGTTCCCTATGGAAAAGCTGCACTCTAAAAAGAAAAAAAAAACAACCCAGACTTGGTGGTGGAATTTCTTCCTGGAATTTGGATACTTTGGTCAGAATTGCATCCAATTCAGTTAAGACCATACGTGTCAGCAACACTTGCCCTGTCACGTTTTTGGCCCATCACTGGGATGAAAAGAGAGAGACTTTGGATAAGGGAGAGGACTTTTGGAGCAGTTAACAACTGAGCTGTGCTCCTTGGCTACAGCACAGTGAATGTAAGAGGTTGCTGGCCCAGAAAGTTAATCAGAGGTCACCTTTTCAGCTCCCCAAAGCAGAGAGCACCAGCAGCCTTCACTCAGCTGGCAACCAGTTGAAAAGGAAAAAATAGATTGTCATTTTTTCGGGCAGCAGCACTTGCCAGCCTCAGCTGCAGCCAGTGGTAGATTCCTTGTTGCCTGAGGAAGTGTCCAGCAGAGCTGCAGGGAACACAGAGTACGGAGGAAGGGCTGGCTCTGTGTTCCTGGGGTTTGGGAATGCTCTACCCTCATGGAGCTGCCAGCCCGGCAGCCGGGGTCAGCAGCGGAGCACAAAGCCAGCCACAATTTCTCCTGGCAGAAAAAGAGAAGAGAAAAGGAGCAAGAATGAAGCTTGATGGTGGAATTGGAACTAGAGGGATATGGCAGGAGGGAGAAGAAGAGGAGTGCCCGATTTGGCAGGGCAGGGGTGCAGGGGGTGAATGGAAGTCGGAGTGGAGCATCCCATCCCACTGCATGGCCTGGGAGGAAGCCCAGGCTGGGACAACAGGAAAGGCTCAGCAAACATGAAACCTTGGGGACTAAAGCAAATATTTAAGCTTGGGATGAAAGTGCTGATTTTATTGTATGACACAAATTCAGTTTCTTGCACTCACTGGGGACCTGGTTTTCTCCAGGGAATATTTTCAGCCTTTTTAATTCCCCTTACCTACAAATTAGGGAGAGACAGTGAGTGCACTCTGGCTTGTAAGAGAAGACTCCTGTCTTGAACATCTGCATTCCTGCCCTTCCTTCACCAAAACCCAGCTCTGATCCCACTTGTTTGACCGAGGACTTTCCTCCGGGATGGTGGAGGACTCACAGCAGGTTTCAATCTGTGGGGCCACAGCAATCATGGGTTAGCTTTATTTCCTTGAAGGAATGGACAGAAATGGGGAATTTTATCACCTCCCACCCTCAACAGATGTGCAGGGATCTCACAACACCCCAGTGGCTGCTGAGAGCCTTCCCAAGTTCACTGTGCAATACTTTGTGTTATTTGCAGGCACTAATTGACAGCAGCAGTTTAATTAAACAAAAACACCAAGACAGTTTCTTGCTAAAAGGGCAGGCTACAATAATTTTCCAGAAGTGGATCCTTCCAGCTTTCACTGAGGATAAACACTCAGAGCCCTTGCAAATTCTGATAAGTGACTTCGAGCCTGTGTTGTTATCTTGCTTTATTTTTTTTTTTTATCCTGTGAAGTTGTTGGGAGGAATAAAAAGAGCCAAAAATCGTTATTATTCTTCCTAAGGGATTCATTGCATTCTACTTTGCATTGCTTCATCTTATTACCAATTTTCACTGTACATGCTTTTAATAAATACTTATTGCTATAAAGATAATAACATTCTTATCACATTAATGGCTTTGCAGTGGTGTAAATGAAAATTAATATTAATAACACTAACAGTAACCTTGATACAGTAGAGCACCAGTAACTGGGAAATTTTTGAGTGTTTTACAGTACAAGAAACCTTTTCTTCTGGTTTTTCTCTGCCAGTGCTGGAAGGGAAAGTAGGAGAGACAGAAATTTAGATATTTGTGGAAAAGGCTCAGTGATTATTTCCCATTATAGATCACTGCAGTCTGGTTTATTAAAAATATCTTCTCATGCCCAATTCTTCCCTGAGGTATTTCTGCTGCCTACCAGCTCTGCAATGAATGAATGCAGACACCATATGGGCACTTGTCTTCCAGCCTGTGTGTGGGTCTTCTGGGGCTCTGCTCACATTCCAGCAGATGGGTCAGAATGACATTTCTCTTCTGAACCAGGGAAAAAAAAAAAGCACCGGGGCTACACTGCCATTCTAGGCAGTTCTGCACCTTCTCAACCAAAAAGCTGAATGAAGCAACCTCAGGGAAAATTTCTCTCTTTTAAATTGCATCCCTTTGCATGAAAAAAAAAAAAAAGAAAAAAAGTCACCTGCCAGCAAATCATCAAACATGGTGACTTTTGCATGGTTGTGTATTTCCCCAACATTCTCCTTTGTTCATTTGAGATTGGGAGCACATGGAGCTGAGCACCAAAGGTTTTTTGCATGATTTTTTTTTCACCTGTGTTGGCCTAAAATCTCCAACAGGAGCTGCTGATACCAGTGGTTTTATGTTGTGCAGCAGAGAGAATAATCAGTTCTGAGCAAAGAGCTCTGTGTTAGTACAACACAGAGGAAATTCCAGTGTGCTGGGAGTGAAGTCAGAGGGAATGAGTATTGCAAGATTTCCAGTACTAAGCAGAGATTTCAAACTGTAAAACCAAAGGTTTACATGAGGTTAAGCATTGAGATTTTCAAGTCTGAAAAGTTTGATAATGTCAAAGTTATTGTCTTTACTGGGCTGAGCCCTGTCACACTGCTCATTTGCTTTCATAGTTTGGGGGCATTTTTACACACTATGGCATAAATTTAACAGAATAAACAGCAATGTATAAAACTACAGATGGTAAGTGCAGAGCAACCAAGCATTGGCTCCAATAGTGAATTTAACTTTAGGGTTCCCTGCTTTAGCAGATGGCAGATTTCAGGCCTGACTTTGCATTGATGGAACTTTCTTAAATAGCCCCATTGCTTTTTTTATTTTCCTTCTCCACTTTCTTTTGGTGTGGGGGGTGGGGGGGGAGATCAAATTCACCAAGATTTTGCTTTAGCTGAAGTTGCCTCAAACATCAAATGCATGTGTGGGTATGTAACCCATCTCATCTCAGGTGTTTGGGTTTGGTTTTTCAGTTTGGGGAAGGCAGCAGGATTTTACAACAGGATGGAGAGTCTCAGCCAACACCTGGTGACAGAAGTTACAAGACATGAAATGAAGAATTCCTTTAATATGATAGCATAGAATAATGTATTGCTCTGCTTCTAACTGGAGATGGAAATAAGAAAATGTGGCTGTGGCTCTGTAGGAACCTGCATTAACTCCATCAATGACTCCTGCAGAGCCTGAAGAATTGTGCAAGAGCCTGACCTTGCTGTCAACATATCCCTCTTTTCCACAACATGATGACAGTGCTCCTATCACTGGCTATAAATGAAAAGTAGATGCATTTTACAGGAATATGTAGATCCCAGCAAGCACATTCACCTCTCTATGCTGGCACCACTAATCTGTCTCTCTCCATCACCCTGATTTACAGCAGTCCTCAAAATGCAGACTAAGGCCTCTCAGTAGTGTTTATCTCACTGTCACTTTGTCACTTTGTCTTGCTCCTATGCCTGCAAGCAGGCAGAAGCTGGCAGCCACTGTCCCCAGCATAAAAGTGGATTGGAATAGATTAAAAGTGGCCAAAGGGTGTTGTGGAAACCAGAGGTGTGAAGGAAGGTGGCCAGCTCTCCAAACAGAATGATTAAAGATGGCAAAGCAGCCTTGGCGGGTTAATGCAGCATCCACTGCCCACAAATAACACCATAATTTCACCATCCAGAAATACTCCAGGGAAATAAACATTTCTCATCATTGCCAGGAAAGCCGAATCATTAAGGAGCAGAGTGATGATGAAATGCAGAAAGTCTTGCTTCTTGAGCACAACACATTAGTTTCTGGGACATGAGGCTCATTTGTAATGGGGATCTAATTCATATAATCAACACCAAGGCTAAACACTGAAGAGAAGATTTTCTGAAATGAAGATTGATTTCTGTGCCAGTCTTTCCATGCTAGACACAGCCCCAAATTGCATTTCTGTGTCCAGCAGCGGGTGTTTAGAAGCCTAAATATCCATTTGTGCATACCAATGGGCAGCTTGCCTGTGCAACCCGAAGAAAAGCAAGAGAGGGATGGGTTTTCCAAATCTCAGCTCCCTGGTGGGGCTTCTTGGCTCTGACTGCGAGCAGAACTGGCTCGGTGAGCCTCTCTGTCCTCAGTATTCCTGGGCAGGATCCACAAGGCATTGAAGAGCTCCATGGCACCACTCCGAGCCCTTTGGATTGGGATGAGGCTCTTGCTCCGTCTCATCTGCTGTTACAGCAGTGCTTGACATTAATATTTCCCTCTTCACCACAAGTTCTCAAAGCCCTTTTCAAACCTTATTAAGGTTCACATCACACTCAGGGATGATGCAGAGGTCCTAATGACAAGGAAAAATGAGGACAAGAGAAGTGACTTGCTCAATGTCACGCGACTGCAACCCGCAAAAGGAAGATTTGAGTCTCAGTAGTTTGCTCTGAGCCCAAATGAATACTAATGACTGGCCATGTTGGTAATTCATAGTGCTTCCACTGGGTTTAACACACACAAAGTGCTGTGGAAACGCTCATTTTGTCACCCTCAGTGATCACTGGGGCTCTGCATGGTGTTCATCCCACGGCCCACTCCACTTTGCAGAGTGGAAAACCCCTGAGTTAATCAGATATTGCTCCACCCGTGGGAAGCTGAGCATGGAAGGGGCTTCAGGACGAGCCATGAAAGAGGATGTTCACAGTGTCTGGCTTCTGGCATGTCACCCAATGCCTGATGGAGGGGTGCTGGAGCTGAGACCTTGGTCTCCCTCACTGCCAGAAGAGGAGCAAGCTCCATTAGAAGCCCATTCAAAGCATCTGAATTAGAAGCTGTTTCTCTCTGCTGAGCCTGTGGAGAGATGAACATTAAAGGTCTCAAGCTAGACATGTGAATATTCTCCCTTAAGTGCTTATTATTATTCCCATTTTGCAGGTGGGTGAACTGGAAAGGACAGGACTGTGCTAAATTAAGCGGGCTGGTTAGGCTCCCTCTCTGCTCCCTCATAAAACTCCTGGAAATGTGTATGAGGGAAAAGAATGTAAAGCTGCATAAATCTCCAGGGGAATATGTTTAGGTTGTAAAAATACAGAGACAGCATGGAAATACCTCCAAGTGCTCTGGGAATATATGGTGAGTCATGAGCACTGTATATTAAATGGTCAACGCTTCTCCAACAGAAGCAATTCCTCATGCGAGACCACAGGAGTCACAGGAATTGGCTTTGCCCCAAACTGCCTGATTCAGCAAGATAGCAGCAGTGTGCAGAAACCCTGCTCTTATGTTTCAGCTTTTAAGCACTGGGAAAAAGGAGAAACTGAGAGATTTTTGATGGATTCAAGCACGGCAGTGTTTTAACTGTATGAGTAGGAAGTTACCAGAAAAATAAAATGCTGTAAGAATAGATAATCACAGAACCACAGAACGTTTTGAGTTGGAAGGGATCTTAAAGCTCATCTCATCCAACCCCCAACACCTTCCACTAGACCAAATTGCTCAATATAATTATTGTATGAAGTGCATTCCTCCCATGCTATTTCTTCTGCTTGTTCTGTCTCTCAGTTTTCTGCCATCTCTGGCATTCTTCTTAAAGCCAGAATTCGGTTTGCAATCGTGGTAGTCATTAAAAATTATCATCTAAGAAAGTGTTTATCAGCTCTATCATTGCAGGTGCACTGGAAGAATGATTGCAAATTAAAATGGCTTTGTAACAAGGCCTGAACTAGCAAAAAAGAAAAAAAAAAAGGCAGAAAAAAGGTATATTAATTTTTCTGAAATTAGAAGATAGAATAACACTCGCAGGAAACATTTATCATTATGTCAGCAAGGAGGTTACGTGATAGATCTTTTTAATAATGGTTTTCATAACTTTGAAGGTAAAGACAGTTGGTCTATCTTGGTATTTTTCATAGAACATCTAACAAGTTAAATTACTTTATTTGTGTATGCAAAATGAAGGCTAATTCAGCAAAAGCAGGCTTGGAAATTAATCTCTTTGCAGTTGTACAGGGGCAGGGCCCATCCTCTGCTCCTGAAGGAAAAATCAGGATGGCACAGGCCATATCTATACAAGTAGACCCCACAAACTCAGCATTAACAAATCAGCCTTGGTGCTTGAAATATTTATAAATTATGGCTACAATAAACATTTTTTCCCCCCAGCAGTATGTTTGTCCGCAGTGTAAATAATTTTTAAGGAAAGATTCATATATGCACTCACACGACTTGGATGTAAATGTGCTTCATGCCACAAGCTGTTTTACCAATTCTTGAGCCACTGTTGAAGGCTGGTGTTTGCAAGGAACTTCATGAATGAAGAGCAAGAGATGGGAAAGGGGAGAGACTGGGGTATGTAGGGAAAAGAGCCTATAAAATGCAGTTAATCTGTTTTTTTCTGGAGGTAGACAGAAGGGTAAAAATCACTTAAGGAAACAAGGCACACATATAATCCAAGCATATTAGAACACATCCCTGATCAAATTTTAAACGCTTCATTTTGAATTCAGGAGCTGGAGGAGGAGTAATAAATGACATGAAAGTGAAAACCCAGGGGGTTGGAGAGTGCATGTAAAGGCCCAGTGATCTTCAATTCCCAACTCCAGTGGCTCAGGGACCAAATGTGAGAGCACAAAATAGATCTGGAGACCACAGTTTGTGTGTGGGACAGAAAAGGAAAAATGTTCTGTAAGAGGAGTTAAACACCTCCAGGAGTAACAGCCTTCCCTCCTTACCCACCAGAGCAGAGAAACCACGGGGCTGTTCAGATGGGAAAGGAGAAACCAGGAGCAGAGATCCTCCTGACTCCAGTGTGTGCCTTGAATCCAAACCAGACATGCTGAGGACACCTGATCATTTTAGCAGATCTGAGAAATCTTAGAGCATCTTTCATCATTTAATCTGCTGCTCAGCTATCTCAAGCTCTTCATTAATCAAAGCTCAAAAGCAGTGCAGATTTCTAAAGACTTTTTAAAAAACACAAGAATTATTAAAGCAAACCATTTAAACAGAGCTTGAAGCAACCTAATGTCAAGCTCTGTGCTGCTGCAGTTTTGCCAGCGCTGTGATGAGCCCTTGGGTGCTGTCACCTCTCTGGGAGCTCCAGGAGGAGCAGTGTGGAGCTGTCAGGCCAGCAGCACACGTGAGCTGCTCCTGGTGCCGCTCTGAACCTACCTCCAGCTGTCTTCTGGCTCATAACTCCTCCTTCATATCCCTTCAGAGGCTGACAGAGCTGTGCATGCAGCAGGTTTCAAAGCCTTGCCTGCCCTGGGAATCACAAACACGTGCTTCCAGAAGCAGCAGGTATTCACAGGCTCCGAGGCTTCTCATTGCACGCAGCGCCACAAAAGAATTATAGTAATTCTGAGCACTGAAGCATTTAAATTCTATTTTAATTGATTCCCAGCTACCTCACAACACCAGCATATTGTTAAATCAGTGGTGGATGAAAGTAGCAGGAGGTAACATCGTCTGCATTGCTGCAGGGAGAGCATCTCTAAAACAAGGCAGTAAATCCTGGGTGCCTCATTGCCAGAGAGATGCAGACAAATTGGAAGAAATTCATAAGAAGAGTGATAAAAATGATTAAAGGTCGGAAGAGACTGAGTTATGAGTGAAGATTAAAGGAACTTAATATGCATCACTTGGCTAAATGATGACTAAGAGGGGAATGATACCCTTCAACAAGTGCTTGGAGGGCATAGAGATCACCAATAAAAGGGAACTCTTTAGGGTGCTGAAGGACACACAGCCCAGGATGAAAGGATGGCATCAGGCAAAAAGCAACTGGCTCTCAGCTTCCGTCATTAAAATCCAACAGATCATTTGTGGGAAACCAGATTCTGCCACATTTACCTAATCAAGTTTCAGTTTTAATTTTTGCCTGTTCCAGGGACAAAGGCATTGCCTTCAATTAAAGGCAGAGCATGAATTCCCACAGGAATTCCAAGGATGTGGATGCCAAGGAGTATAATTCCCAGCCCAAGCTGGAAAACAGCAAAAAAGGCATTCAGAGTATCTGAAGGTTGATATACCCTTTACTCAGAGCTGAAGGATGTACAAGATATGAAATTAGTGATGTGAATGTGCCTGTTGCCAGGATACCAGGGGCCAAATGAGAGTAATAATGCATTTCTTTAAAATATCCACATTCCATTAATTCCGGTGAGAATTACACCAATATTTTAATGGCAGAACAGACAACTAAGAATAGCAAATCTCCCTGCAATTTTCTCACAGCCTTGGAGTTGGGAGAAGAGCTGAAACAATTTCTGGGGGTGCTGGAGGGCCGTGCCTGCACATCCTAAGGCCAGCCTTTGTCCCGCGCATCCAACGGGATGGGAAACGCTCCTGGAATTAGGCTGAGCTGCGGCTCTGCTCAGCCGAGCGGCTCAGCGCTGAGCCCTCGAGCTGTTCAGCACAACATCCGTAGCACCTGGTGGTTTTCCAGGCTCACTGCATGGAAACTCCCGGCTGGATTCACAGGTCCCCACCCAGGAAATTGTTTGCTTCCAGTTCCACCACACCTCTGCTTTCCCTGGAAAAGGTGTTTATATATATATATATATATACATATACATAATTATATTGGCCTTTTGCATATATTGAAATGGATTCTATATGTATAATGTTAAAATGACTTTGCTATAAAGATATAGCTTTTATTTCTGTTGTTAATTAAGCTTAGACAAAGTAGTGAAATAGCTGATGTAAGTATACTGCTGTTAAAATGCCTGCTTGGATGGGATAAGATCCAATGGACATATGAAGAGGAAACCTGCTACAGATCTGCCAGCTATCAGCACTCACCCTCTGAAGACAGTGAGGACCAAAGCCCAAAAGGAGGCGATAAGAATGGACTAAAACCACAGCCAAGAAACACCACGCTCTAAAAAGGCAGATCCAAGGAGGAGCCATGCTAAACAGTTTTTGGAACATGTAAACTAGTCTGGGGAAAAGTTTACTGTGCATAATTGTTTATGAATATATAACAGGCAGATGTAATGGAAATGGTACATAAAGGGTGTTTCCAAAATAGCAGGTGTGCTCTTAGCTGAGACGCACCCGGCCATAACATCTCTATGGTCTTTGTCTCCTATTGTCCTTTATTAAACTTCTAAATTTTCCCAGGAGAGTGGATGTGTTTTTCCCAAAGGGGAGTGCTGAAGGTGTCCCTCGGGGAAGGTGGCAGGTCCCTTTGCTCCCAGCAGCTCCTGGCACAAAGGGGACTCAGAGGTTTTGGGGAAGTTTTGGTCTTTTCCTGTCATTGCCCACATCAGTTTCTGGTGGAATTAGGATTTGATGTAAGGATATTACTTTGTGCTGGCACCCTGCAGCAACATCCCTTGAAAAGGGATTTGGGAAGCACTGCTGGGGATGGAGGTCATGGGAAAAGGGCTCCCCAAAAGCAGCCAGAGTGGGAAGCGAAATCCTCTTCGGTCCTTGCGGGCAATGAACTCCTTCCTCTGCTTTATGAGTTTGGGAGAGAGGAAGCACAAAGCAGAAACATCTGCATTTCTAAGCCCTCTCTGTGAGAATAGCTCAGAGATGCTGATGCTGGAAGAGGCACGTGGAGGAAAAGCAGCCCTTTTCCCAGGATTAGCATCCCATTACAGCAGTGCTCTGAGGACACAATCTGATTTATTTGTCCCAGAGTTAAATCTGGCTATAAATGCACAGCTCTGCTACTGGCAAATGCAGCCACTGGACCTGTCCACCAGATTTCTGCCCCAAACCACAGCCAGCAGCAAGGAGAAAGGACTCACATGGTTAAAAAATCACCTTTGAAATTCACAAGTTTGCACCACTAATTGCGGGCCTGCTTTTCAACACTGCTAAAGGACTCGCCCATCTTTTTCATCACATAAGCCTGCTCAGAGCTAAGAAATATGTACAAACTTGTTTTAAAAGTGGGATGATTCTTCATGTGTTGTAGAGTAAGCATGGCAACCAGCAGAAACCAGATTTACAGAGGTGGAGGTCAGGACCTTTCTTTTTCTGAAAACCAATCTAGTCAGAGATAGCTCTACTATAATTTCTATATTGAAACTTCTTCATTTCCTCCCTCTTTGAACTCTGAATCATGAGAATTAAAGGTCAGTCATAGATTTTTGGGCTGTTTATTCTGATTTTTCTTCCTCTGGCAATCATTACAAGAGCATGTAGTGACAGGACAAAGGGTAATGGATTCAAACTGACAAAGGGCAGGTTTAGATGGGATATTGGAAAAAAACCTCTTCCCTGTGGGGGTGGTGAGGCCCTGGCACAGGGTGCCCAGAGAATCTGTGGTTGTCTCATCCCTGGAAGTGTTTAAGGATGGGTTGGATGGGGCTTGGAGCAACCTGGGACAGTGGAAGGTGTCCCTGCCATGGCAGGGGGTGGCACTGGATGGGTTTTAAAGTCCCTCCAACCCAAACCACTCTGTGATTCTGTGATTTTTCCTGGTAACACTGTTCCTGGAGAGGGATTAATTATGCCATTAAAGTTTGTGTTTTCCTCCCCTTCTCTCCAGGTGACGCTGAAGACAGTCTGTAAGTGTCTGTGAGATGAGCAGGCTCCAGCTTTATGGAGTGCCTGGAAGTTTGAGCTACCACATGTGGAAAACACCACCAAGATTCCTACTCCAGCTGCTGCTTGGTGAGGAATAATGTAAACAGAGACTTCCCCAGGGAACAAAGATCTTGTTTTCATGACAGCTTCTTTGATTTTTTGTTATTTAAAAATACAGAAAAAGGAAGGGAGTGTAATTACACAGAAATCTGGCTAAGGATAATTGCTATTCAGAGCATCCCACGAGGCCAAGAAAGGCCTTGGAGGGCAGCATATTTAACTCAGAACAGAAAGGCTGAGTATGTGTGAGTATTTTATAAATCACAGGTTTCACCTCGTCAGGGTCTTTATTCTGGGTGGTTTTTCTCCCTAAAAACCAGCTGAGAATCAGATGTGATCTGAACAGAGATACCTACGTGGTGCTATAGGAAATGTGTGAATTTGTGGCTTTTAAAATATTTCAGAAGTTTTTATATGGTCTTACAGGTGCACAATCACCTGCTTGAAATTGTTAATTTGTTTGGCTCCCAGTCAGAGCTGTGCAATTTATAAACTTCTGCTTTGCATTTTACTATTAAGGTACACATGGTTTCACAGCAAAACAGATTCCCACAGAGCTGCGTGTTTTAGATGCTTCTGAAAGTTAAAACCAAAGATGGGCTTGATCACAAAAGGAAGTACTAAAATAGATAATTCACTGTTCTTTCATGTTCAGCTCGTGCTTCATCACTTCAAACTCTTAGAAATAATATTGCTGAGTATTAAACACGTGGATTTAAGCTTAACAGTGTAAGGAGGGAAATATGAAGGGTTTTCCTTTTGATAATATTGGCTTTGCAAGTGTTGCATTCAACCTTTGAGGGAAATGGTGTGTGCTGCATCTCAGAAGGGATGTGTGTGTGTCACAGACTTAATAACCAGACTATACATTTAACCACGTATTTATCATCATAGAACCATAGAACAGTTTGGGGTGGGAGGCACCTTAAAGACCATCCATGGGCCATGGGCAGGGGCACCTTCCATTGTTCCAGGTTGCTCCAAGCCACTGGCCTTGGACACTCTCAGGGATCCAGGGGCAGCCACAGCTTCTCTGGGCACCACCCTGTGCCAGGGCTGACAGTTTAACAGTTTTTGTGTATATTNATCTCTTGTTCGAGAACAAACTTCACATTAACTGAGTAGAAGATTTTGGCTTCTCAGCCACGTTTGTGCTGCTGCCATTCCCAGCCCGGAGCAGGGCAGTGCTGACTGCCAGGTGTGCAGCAGGGCAGGTCTGACTGGCTCCAGCCTCGCAGCCCTGGCACCGCCCGA
>WEZZ01025110.1:73763-159565 GCA_013400585.1 Chloropsis cyanopogon | reverse complement strand
TGCCCCGCCGGGCTGGTCCCCGCAGCCGCGGATGGCGCTGGGCTCGGGGCTCGGCGAGAGCAGGCACTTGGAAAGGGGCTTTCCTGAAAGAGCCATTCAATCCCGGCAGCGCATCCCACCTCGCAGCCAGCCGGGCGTGCATGGTGCCGTTCGCCGGGAATATTTTTGGGTGATGAGGGGTATTTCTTAAATGCAAGCTGTTGGCTGTTAAAAATAGCTTCATAGCTGCTGAGAATGCAGGCAAGGTTCAGTGACGGGTTATTATGGTCAGAGTCTGTTAAGCAACAATTCACCAGCTGAACTTTGGCGGTCTCATGTATGGGCTTCTCTTTTTCTTCTTCTTCTTTTTTTTTTTTTATTCCACCATCCTTGAGANTTTTTTTTTTTTTTTTGAATTTTCTCCTGCTGCTTCATTGTAATACTACAGCCGTACTCTGCAGTGATCTGACTGTCTTAGGCACAGACAGATTTGTAGGTTAATAGGATATGTGAGAATATTGCTTGGATGGTGCATCCAAACACCTACCAAACTCTCAGATTTGGAAATTTAAAAAGAAAAAATATTTTATTTATTGTATCATGCTATGACCTGAAGTCCCCTTCACACTGACTTCCTTGCATATGACATCAGAATGGTTTCACTTCTTGAATTGTTAGCCAGACCGAAAACCCATCATCATCATCATCATCATCATCACCTCCTGTAGAACAAACATGCTCTTTTGTGTTTTGAGACTTAAAAAAAAGAGCAGAATGGCCAGCTGGGCACATCACAGCTTAAATCTCAAAGTTTGCTGGAACTGTTCATGTAAAGTAAATATTTTTAAGGTTTAACTGAGAATCGTATGTGCTTGTTTGGATAAACAAACACCTGATTGAGCAGCACTGCACTTGGTACCAACAGGGACTGCTTGATCTTTGGCAGAGAGGGAAATTTCCACCAATAAAACATCCCCGAATGTACACAGACCATACATATATATTTGTATCTGTGCTATTTATAGACATAGATATGTTTTTTATATACAGTCACTCATAAACAGTAAATCTCACTTAAAACCAGCAAACACTAACAGAGTAGCTGCCTTGAAGACTCTTTTTGTCAGTGATTAAAATGTTGTCACACGTCTCGTGCCCTGAGAGCTTCTCTGCTGCTGCTGCTGCTGCTGCTGCTGGTGCCATTTCACTCTTGGGCATTGAGTCAAAGGATTCATCTGGCTCTTCACGTGCCAAAAGAAAGAAAATCAATTTGAATGCAGAAAGGAGGAAACTACTTGTATGAAGATTTAGTAGTGAAACTACCTTCTTTCTTTCATTTTTTTTTTTTTTTAGTAGCACTTAGATCCTGTGTCTGTGAGTTGCAGCCACCGTGCAGCTCTGAAATCAATAGCAAAATAGTTTTATGGTTCAGATTTTGTCATAGGAGGACTAATCTCAAATTCAGAGTGTTTTATTTGGTGGTTTGTAACAGGAACATGATCAAACAGTGGAGATTTACACTGCAAAACACTTAATTCCACTAATGCAATGGAAGGCAGTAATGGATTTTTATCTTCATTGCTAAACTAAAAGTAAATCTGGAAATCATATAAACGAGAAGGGTGAAGCAGACTCTCATATTTGAATTATTTCATGTGGTTGAAGGGGAAGGATGAAGGTGTGTAATCCACCAGCAGCATGAACAAGGACAGGATTATGTTGGCATAATCACAGAGATGCAAATAAGGCACTGCTTATGTTATATTCTGACATTATTTTAAGAAACCTGTGGCAGGAGCTCTGTGAGAATGGGGGGTTTCAGTGGTCAAAGCTTTTGTTGGCAGCCCAGGTGATCTCAGTGTTACTGAATATGTTTTTAAGGATGGGCTGGTACTAAAGCACCTCTCAAAGCATTGGTTTGTATTGAAGATTGAGTGGTTTGGGGGGTGCCAACAAACTCTGCCAAGGATTCCTTGTGGAATTCCTCTGCTGACTAGGAAGGGAATCCCATCCATCATAAACTACTTTTCCTATACTGAGCGCTTCCTTATTTGTCCAGAGAGCAAAATCTCACTATTGTAACTCAGGGCTGTGCCACCATTGGGTGTTGATACAAATTCTCCAGAGGTGAGCTGGCAGCAGAGGGCTGATCTCACCTGAATGACACATGGATTAAGGAACCTGGAACTCCCAACTGTGCTTCTCTTCCAGCACAGACGCATCACTTAGGTGAAGAAAAGCCATGACATAAACAGATGCTGATATCTTCCTAATTACCCCTACAGTTCATGTATATCCCACAGTCATAAATTCCAATGAAATGTGCTCTTAAATCACTCAGTGCTACTCTGGGTGGAGTATGCCTGATGTGGAACACTGTTTCAAACATCTCAGAGGGTTTGCAGAAGATGTACCCTGATTTGAACTGGGCTCATTAATTGCTGGTTTTAGATTCCCATTTTCCCCCTTAACCCACCTGTTTTCCTCCATACCTTGCACAGGGAGGGGTAATTCTAAATTCCTACCATACTGGAGTCACGTTGCTCAGCTAGAAGAATCCAAAGTGCTGTGGAAAACCATGGTAGATTTCCAATAAGAGAACATTTTTTTTTCACTGCTTTCCCCCACAGATAAGTATTTCTTATTTATTTATGTTTTTTTAGTGAAGTGACCTGTTTTTCTTGCTGACCAAGTGAGGTGTCAGATCTGGAGTCTAAACACAGCTATTCAGGGGAAGGGATCTGTAACCTCCTGCAAGTTCTTGTTTCAAAGCAGCCTGAATTGCACCCATCTCTCCACTTACACTACAATTTCACTGAAACCAGCAAATGATCTAGAGCTTTGCTGCCCTGTTCTCTTAAAAATTTGTGTGGCTGCCCATGTATCTGACAGAAAACGTGTTGTGTTTTTCCCTGCAGCCTGCTGGTTGTGTTTCCCAGCTCAAAGACATGATTACAATTCTGTCCTGGTGCCTGGGTTGGGTTTTTACAGGTGAGGGACACAGGGAAGCTCCCGAGGAGGTGCAGAGCCTTGCAATGGGAGCACTGTAATCCTTTGATTACACAGCTGTGCCTGACATGCCACTAAACAGCACTTTAGGGGCAAGCAGTTAATGCAGCTTTTCCATGGAATATTTATTAATTTATGTTACACCTGGTTTCCAGCAGCTGTTGAACGTGGCTTGGAAGCTTTAGTGTTGAGGAGCTCCCTCCGAGGGGAGATAGGCAGGTGATGCCTTGCAAGGAGAAACAGAAGGAAAAATGTTGTCCTGATGGCACTGACAAGGCAGCTGTGGTGAGGGTGAGAGACCTGAGGAGGTGGTGGATGTGAGCAGGAGTGAGGGACCCTTGGCACACTCTGTCCCCTCTCTCCCCTCTGGTGGCAGCACACCGGAGGTCACAAGACAGAATCTCAGACTGGTTTGTGTGGAAATTCCCTTCATGGGAGCTTGAAGCTCATCCAGTTCCAACCCTGACACCTTCCAGTGTTTCAGGTTGTCCCAAACCCATCCAGCCTGGCCTTGGGCACTTCCAGGGGTCCAGGGGCAGCCACAGCTGCTCTGGGCACCCTGTGCCAGGGCCTGCCCACCCTCCCAGGGAACAATTCCTGCCCAATATCCCATCCATCCCTACCCTCTGGCAGTGGAAGCCATTCCCTGTGTCCTGTCACTCCATTCCTTTTCCAGAGTCTCTCTCCATCTCTCCTGGAGCCCCTTCAGGGGCTCTGAAGTCTCCCTGGAGCCTTCTCTTCCCCAGGCTGAACACCCCCACTCTCAGCCCTTCCTCACAGGATTGATGCTCCATCCCTCTGATCACTCTGGCCTGGAGCACCTGCACCAACCCCCCAGCCCCAACCTACTGCCTCTTCTCCTTCCCAGATCCATCTTCCTCCAGCTCCCACAACAGCCTGAGCTGCCTGAAACATCTGTTTCCCAAATCTCAGCACCTGGCTGCTGCTTTCCTTCTGTCCTTGCCGAAAAATGAGGTGGCCCACCTCAACTCCAGACACATTTTTGGAGCTCCTGGTGGTGTGAACCTTCCCCTGTTGGTTTGCTGGGAGCAGCCACAGCCCCTGCAGCGTTGGGGATGGTGGGGATGGCACGTGGCTGCCTCCTGTGCCATGGCTTTCCTTGGAAATGAACCCAATCCCATGGAGAGCTGGTGGGATGGAGTGGCAAGGAAGCAACCCAGGCTTTTATTTGTTTATACACCAAGCAGCACCAGATACAGACTTAATATTCTAAAACTTACTATGCCATCATTTACTCACCAAACAAGCACAACATTTTATAAATAAATGGGATTTTAGGCCAAATCTGTATCTAAGATGGGTTGTTCCTCACTGTAAAAGGTGCAGATCTGTACCTAAATAGCTAAATACCCAAACTGTCATTTTCCATTTGCTTCACGCCTTCCAGTAGGAAAAAAATAAGTTTCTTGAGGAGATATTTTTTTCCTGTAGCAAAACCTTGATTTTCAGTGTGGGTGAATGTACCCTGCTATCTACCCATAAAATTAGAAAAACTGATGAGAGTGAAAAAGGCTTTTGCGTTATTATATTTTACTTTGGTTTTGAATTTATTGGTGTTTGGCTTAAATACGACAAGTTTAAGTTAGACTTGTAATTTCCCAGGATTGCATGGAATAGGGGGAAGGTCATTTCCTTCAAATAAGTCATTGAGTTACAGGTGAGTTTGAGCTGGGAAGAACTCTGAGGTCAGGCAAGAGTGGAGATAAAATGTAAAGTTCAAAGTCACACAGAGGAAACAAGATAAGGCTGCTTTGAAAAATGAAAAACTCTACAAGACACAAAGGCAAAAATAAAGATTAATGTGCAGCATGTGTACCTAGGAGATGGAAGAAGCCTTGTAGGGTTGAAAGAGTGCTCTGAGGATGGGCAGCACGTGGATGTGAGTTTCTAATATTGGATGGTTTGCCAGCTTTCAGGTCTTGGAACAGTGTGGAGAAAAAGCACTTAATTAAAGTGCTTTGGAACTGGCACCAAATGAGTAGTGAGATACCAACAAATAGGAGAGACCTCAGAAAAAAAAAACAAAAAAACCCTAGGATTCTGCAAGGTTTTGCCCCTAATTTGGAGGAAATGTAAGAGCCCAGTGTCAGCCTTGCTGTGCCTCAATTGGGATATAATGGTCTGAGTGCCAGAATTTATTAATCCAAAGAAAAAGGACTCTTTGACTGCTGCAGCCAGGAGTTTTGTCTGTGTAAAGCTAGAAATAGGAGGAAGTGGAGAAGGATGGTTTAATAGTTTATTAGGAGAATGTAACACGTAATGAGATGGGTTTGCCTGCAGGCCCAGCTCCTCACAGGGGAGCTTCATCTCCTGAAAATTCTTTAGCAGCCCTTAAAACCAACATTTCCTTGCAAGCCAGTCAAATACCTTATCTAATATTCCTTCCCAGCCTCTTTGATTTTGGCTACTTTTTAGTTGTAATTTGTCTTTTTTTGCTCAGCTCTGTAGATATTAGATAATGTTAAACAGATATTGGTCATGTTAAGTAAATTAAATGGATAATGAATCTCAAATTTTTAAGTTCATCATTTTGTAGATGTATTTCACTGTGTTAGGCTGGAGATTGGGCTCCTGCTCCTGTCTACAACCCCTTCCTAGTGCATTTTTAGGGCTGCTGCTGTGCAACTCATCCTTGGGATTGCTGAAGCTTGAGGACATTTCCTGGGGATGCTTCTGGAAAGGATTTTGGGTGCTGCTGTTGCAATGGAGGAGGAGCAGGTTTTGAACGTGTCCATCAGATTTGGAGCCCATGCCCAGGTGGTTCCAGGGAAGGAATTCTGCTTCACACTGTAGGATTCTCACCTTCAGGGTCAGGGATTCTCTGCCTGCTTTGTGTCTCCCTGGAGCTCCAGGCTGGGATAACACTGAGACATCTGGGTTGTAACTGCATCTATTGCAAGCGATAAAAATCCAGATAAAAACCCTGCTGTGCATTAAAGACTGCCAACAGAAACTGCAGCACGAGATGTAGTGATGGGCTGTTAATTTAAGAAGACAAAAACATCTTCTTGAGCACTACAGCTTTGAGTACTACAGCTTTATGCCCTGAGCGACTCATCGGAGCTGTTCGTAAAGTAAATAATTTAGATGAAAAGTTTCATCAATTATAAAGCTCTGAAAACAGTTTCTCAGGTTGAGGATTAACTTGCCTGAGGATCAGATAAGGATAAATCAGAATGAAACCACTATTGCACTTGACATTTAGTATTAGAATTACTTTGCAAAGCTATTTATACCATCTTTAAAACAAGAAATGAGATGTGAGAGGTGAGCAGAAGGGAGGAGTGGGATCTGAGCTGATCCTCTCACTGAGGAAAAAGGAAATAAAAATTTGTCTGACATCAGGTGATTTTAAATTGGGAAGTTTTTAACCCTTCAGAGTAGATTTTTGAACATTGCTGAGGAGATCAACAAAATGAAAATACACAGCAGAGTAAATGCAATCTAGATTGGTATCCATGGAAATCCCACGTGGATTTATCTGGCATTTGGCTGGATCAGGAGTAATTCACCTTTTGGGTTTCACTGGTGTGGGTGGGACCAGAATCCTGTGGGAGTGGGAAGAGTTTTCCAGTTGTTTTGGAGGAATTCAGAGCCCTGTGCTCACCAAGGCTGGAAAATCTGTGTAAGCCTCCAGGGAGCAGCTTTTGCCTGGAGTCAAAAACTCTCTCAGATGGGCTCCACTCACCTGCTGCTCATTCCTGCTTCAGCTGTAAAAATTGAGCATTCTCCTGGTTTTGCATCAGAGTTAGAATGTTGCAATCACTCATTTTGGTGTAATACAGGGGAATGCATAAAAAGCCTCTGCTGAGTTTTGATAGTGTTTTCCTGTAATGACACCCATTAAGGGAGTGGAGTAATCTCTCCAGTTTTCCATTTTTTTTTGTCTTGCTCTGCTGGTACGTTGGATAATAAATGGAAAAAAAAAAAAGCCCTAAAAATGTGCAGTGAAAATGCTGATAAATATGTAAATACCAACAGTATCTTTTTTGGACTACTACAATTCCTACAATCTAAAGCTTTCCAAAACTGCAAAATAAAGAGGCACTTTATGACAATTAATATTTATGCATTAAAAACATGCCTGTTGCTGAACCAAGAGTATCCCATCCATCATCACTAAACATTTTACAGTGCACAACTTTAATACCCTCCATTCTGTATTTTGAAAGATAGCAAATATCATTAAGTTGCATTTAACAAAAAACTTGGAAGGTTTCAAATGAGATAACATAAACACTGTGTTCATTCTAAACAGCAATTCTCTGGATGAACTTCTGCCTTCATTAAAGTCACTGAAATGTCTTCCTGCTGACTTCAGCATGTCAGCATTTCAAAAAATAAATTGAAATGGGATCTTTAAAAGTTTTCTCCTTGATGAGTGGCTGGAGCTAAAGCCATTCAGCTGTGCTTTTCTGTGCATATGTTATTTAGCTCAGCCAGGAGGTCTCAAGGTGAAGATAATGTCTGGTGGGGGATGAGGGAATGTGAGCAGGAAATAATATTTCCCTTTGAAATAATCCATCAGTAGCTGTGCTATCCCAGAGGCCCCTTTTTATGGAGATCCTGCAGATGTGGAGCCCCCTCTCAGTGCTGAGGGAAGCCAACTGTGCAGGTGGACATTCCTCTTGAGGATATTTAGGCCTTAAAAGTGATGGAAAAGCCCCAAAGTCCAACTTTTTATTTATTGCACTGCTGCAGGGCGCAAGTGCAGCGTTCAGACTGGGTTTGGGGACATTTTTAGCTTTGTCCTTTTGGCATCAGGGGTTTCTGTGCAGCAATTGAATAGGAGGAAGGAATTAATTTGATTTAGCCATGTCAAGCTGAAAATGAAGTTCCTCCTTGCACATCCTTCGAGGAACCCTCAATGGTCTGGATTTAGCTGCCATCCGCTCCATTTCTGCTGGTATATTTTTGGACTTCCTCTGCTGATAAATATTTAGAGTCTGTTTATCTTTCATCTCATTTCTGTTACAGACTGCTTACAGATTTTTTTTTCCCCCCCATAAATACTTATTACTGCACAAATTGGTGTTGCAAGCCTTGATATTGCAGTGCCAGCAATTTTGTAATTTTAATTGAGGCTGGCTGACAGTACTTCTATTAATTATCCAGGAGAGGCTTATGGCTTTCTAAAAGAGAGTGGATTTCTGGCTGGAGGAGTTTGAAGGGGAGTTGTAATTGCTTTTTGTCTGGAGTGCAGGTTTAGGTGCAGGAGGCTTGGCTGGATTAGATGTGGCCATTGCTGGGGATCAATAAAGCATGAAAAGGGGAAAAGCTGTTTCAAATTTGTCAAAGTTGTAGCCACCAGGATGCTGCTAAACTCAGAATGAAAAATGCAGCTGTTTCTTTTGGGTGTAATTAAAATCCAATGAAAGACAACTCAGAGAGACCTAAGTTGATGTTAATTACTTTGAGCATGTGAATAATTGGAGCAGGTAAGGACTTCCTTGACAAAATTCTGCACAGCCTCTTCTTATAGCCTGGCTCTGTGTGAGTCTCCCTGGTGCTGCCCAGCTAAATCTTTTCCTGTGCCTTCCAAATTCCTTTGTGGAGTTGTGTTTTCCTGATGTGAGTATGACAGTCCCACTTTAATTGGATAACAGCACATGTCACCCTGCAAGAGGGAGTGTGATGCCCAGGGCCTCAGAAGTATCTGCATGAAAATAAATAAATAAAACATCTAAAAAGCTCTGCTAAGAAGCAGTAAATTTAAAAATTGATTTGGTTAACAGCATTGAAATGAGGTGCCTTATTCTATTACAACCTAAAGCCACCAGATGTCACTTATTTTGTGCACCACTCTTCTGGGGAGAAGCATGCCCTAGGCATGGAAAAGATTAAAAAAAAAAAAAAAGGGCAACTTACTTGAAGTGGCTTTGTTTCTGTTTGTGCTCCTAACTGGCAACTGTCTTCCTTGATAAATATTTTCATCTTAAAATAGATCATATAAATTAATTTCTCACAGATCAGACAGACTTGCATTTTTTATGAGCCTTAAATGTCAGCAGTGCCATTTTGAGATTGCGTCTTTAAGAAAATAATTAATAGGCTTACTCCATTTTCAGAAGGGGAAATGTACATTTTATGGATAGGATGGTTTTATTTTTATGAACTGTTCTATCATTAAAGACACTTCAGCCAATGGCTCACACAGATACTCATCTTCAGCAAAGTTAAAAGCAGTGAGGGGAATTTTAAAGCCATACAGAAGGTGGAAGTCCTTGTGGAGAGGGAAAGGAATACTTGTGAAATCAGAGACCAACATCTGCTTCTAGAGTGGTGCAGCTCATCCTCAGGGTTTAAAGGCTTCAAGGAGAAGTGCAGCAAAGGGAGATGGAGATGTGTCTCTAAAGGGGAAAAACAACACTGGGTACCCAATGCAAAGCTGGATTTCCTGGATGGGCATGGGCAGTGTCAGGGAACTGCAGGAGGTGACAATTCCCCACCAGTGACAGCCAGCCAAGGGCTCCTTGTCCTGGCTGTGTCCTGTCCCACTGTGGGTTTTCCCTCCCATTACCTGAGATGCCAAATTGAGAGGTGCAGGCCCTCTTTCTGCTCCCTGGTAACATAACCCTGGTGCTCTTTCATTTTTTTTTTGGCCTGTACTCAAAGGCAGCACCATTAAAATGAGGAAATTTAATTTTCTGGACTTGAAGCAGAAAGGCTGAAAATTGAGTGCTTTCCTGAAGGATAATGATTACTGATGTTTTTTCCCCCCCACCCAGTGGTAGTGCTGTAGTTTGTTTTTACATTTTAGATATGTCTCCTCCCTCAGATTTCAGCTTGGGATGGAGTCCTACTCACTCTGTGCATCTCCTGCAGGTTGGAGGATGTAAATCCACAGCTCTGAGTGAATGATGTGAGAGTTGCTCTCCAAATAATTTTCCATTTCAGTCCTCAGGAGCAGCTGTGCTGAAAGGCTACCTGCCTTCATTTTTCATCTGAGGTGAAAAATGTACTCTAGCATGGCATTCTCTAGCTGGAGGCAGAGAACATGACACATTTTCCCCTCCCTTTTTCCTCTGTGCTTGAGCGAAAATAGAGGTGAGCAAAACACTCCTTAACTAATAGAAACAGTGTTGGCTTCTAAATGCAGCAAATTTGTATTTTAGCACCTCATATGAAGCCAATTACATTAATGAGGGCTCCAGTTCTTAACTGGGAGTTGTTTATGACAGGGAGGGTTTCATTTCCTACTGCAGGTCTTGCACCATTGCTCCTGAAAGTGCCATCTGCCAGCTTTGGACCCAAAAAGTGCTCCCTGCCACTCTTGTGCAGGGAGATTCTGGCACAGCTCTGGGATGGGGAGCATGACTGCAGCTTGGGAAGCTGGGAAAATTCACTTTCTCTGTCTGTTGAGCTTATGAAAGGCTGAAATCCATTCTGTTTAATATGGTTACTGGGGGAAAGTCAGAGTCCATGCTGTCTGCCTTACATGGTTTATTTAGAAATTGGATTGCTGGTGGCTTTCTGTCTTGTGAAACACATATCTGAATTTCATTCAAAATCCCTCAATTCCCAGGTAATGGGATTCTGGATGGTGAGTTAGGAGATGTAGGTTTTTCTTGGACTTCTACCATGTTATTCCAAATGATATTAGAGGTGACACATGTGAGAACTTTGTCATTTTGTCACTCAGAGATGGAGCAGCACCTTTGAAAAGTGCTCTGAGACCTGATCTTGGGAGTTACACACCCTTTCTGGCCATAACCTAACCCCAAGATACATTTAAGTGCACTCTGGCCTGAGGCTCCTGGGTATGGCAGGAATGGTTACAACTGCATTTTTTCATTTAATTAGTTTTAACCTTGGGCAGAAACATCTCTGTAAAAGCACCGATAAAATAACACACGTTGTGTTTAAATGTCCATGTTTGGATAAAACATTTTGTCTGTTCCAGATCAGTTTTGTTGGCCCTATATAAGTAACCTAAAGGAAGAATAGTAAGAATAACATCAAATGCAAGTTTTCCTGTGCAAAGAAAGAAACCCATATAATTGTAAGGTTTCGTTGTGATTTGCTGTTCTTCTCAAAGTGTAATTTAAACCACTGAGCCATGCAATAAAGAAACTCAGGTGTATTATCAGCATATGATTTATTTTTTCACTTAATGAGAAGAACCGTGGAATTTTTTGAGTTTACAGATTATTCTGAACTTCTGCAGTCACTTACTTTGATTATAAATGGTTTGGATGCTGAAGGCATTTTCCAGGATTTAAACATGCAGGAAAACTGCAAATTAAATCAAATGATCAGTGGTGAGACTTTTTTCTCTCCTGCACCTAGGATGGTGTTCTAGAATGTCTCATTTTCCACATACTGGTGAAGTAACTGCTGTAAAAGGAGCAGGACTTGGTTATTCACATGGAAAAATTGTAGAGTCGCAGCGTGGTTTGGCTTGGAAGGGACTTAAAGCTAGTCTCATTCCAGCCCTTCCACTATCCCAGGCTGCTCCAAGCCTCGTCCAACCTTTATTTTAGTCCAGGAGGGCCAGAGAACCCATCCCTGGCTGCCTTCCCTCGTGGACTCTGGTCTGGAGCTCTGCAGAGCGGGAGCTGCTCTCCTCAGGCACGGTGGAGATGCACCAGGGCATCACCACACTGGAGCTGCCACCTCCCCCTCGACAGCAGGAGCAGAGAGGGGAGCTCCTGGAGCAATTCCATGGCCAGAGAAGGGAGGTTTTCATGGCAGGGCCACCATGGCAGTTCATGATGCAAAAACTCAACCAAAACAACCAGTTTGGCTCCAGACTCAGGGCTCTCCCAGCTGGGGGGCAGTGCTGGAGTGGTGATCATGGTTTAGTGGTGATGCCTCGTGAAGGCTGACCTAGAACAGAGGCTAGACAGAATTACAGGATAAAGCAGGGATTTATTAAAAGGATTTCCTCCATGGATCCACCTTGGGCAGCACCAGAGCCCAGCCAGGGCTGCACCCAAGATGAACCAAAATGGGCACAAAATGCACCAAAATGGGCACGGGCTCTGGCACTGTGATCAGTTCTGCTCCATTTGCAGATTGGAGTTAATTGTTAATTCCAGCTTTAGCTCATGCACTCCCATCCTGCTTGTTTTTCTCTCCTCAGCCCACGGTGTTTGTGCTCTTGGGCTGAGATTTGGATCATTTGTCCTTGGTCCCCAGCTGGAGCAGGAATTGTTTTGTCTCCCTGCTCTGTGCACAGAGCTCACCATCCCCTGATGTGAAGCTCAGAACTGCACTCTAAAGCAGCACAGAATCTGAAAAATATAAAAGCTAAGCCTGAGGCATCAAAGGTGGCAGCTTGAGGTTGATGGTTGGACTCAGTGATCTTAAGGGTCTTTTCCAGCCTTAACAATTCTCTGATCAGGCTGCTGAATTCATACAGGAGCTATTGCTGTTGAAGCCAAGCCTAGCCAGAGCTCCTGGGGTGTGGGCAGCATTGCTCTGTGGACAATCCCCTGAAGAGGACATAAAGCAGGCTGGAGGGGCTGCAGTGCCCAGAACTGCTCCAGCCCAGCTGCTGAGTCACATTCCCAAAGATTTGATGGAATACCTGGCATTTCTTGGCATTTTGTTGCACGTTGCTGTCTTTAGCTATGGGCATGGAGTGATCTTTGCAGGAGACAGTGATTGATACAGCTTGTGGTGGAAAAGGCACCTGCTGTGCTTTTTAAACACCGTTCTTGAGGGTGGAAAGTGTTAAGGAAGCTGAACACAGGGCAGTTTCTACAATTCCTTATTCCCAAAACCATGCAGCTCCTTTTGGGGCCCACTGAAAAGTAACTCAGTAGCATTAGTGATAGGAGAGCTGAGGATAGAGCTGTTTTGCACATTTCTCTGGGCCTGAGGCACCAACAGAAGTGTTTCCTCTCGCAGCTTGATGCATCAGTTGNTTGCACATTTCTCTGGGCCTGAGGGACCAACTTGCAGCTTGATGCATCAGTTGGGCTGAGCTCTTCTGCTGACCAATACAGCCTTTTTTTCTACAGTTATCTGCATATAATATGCATATTTTTTTTATCATTGTTTCACTGTGGCCAGGTGTCACTTTTGAGAAATGAGCATTGCATTCCTCAAAGCTTGAGTCCTCGCTTACCTGTTAAGGCTTTAGGGGTTTTCCTTAGTGTTATTATTTAGGTTATATAGCAGTGCTTAGGAGGAGTAAATGGGCTTGGAAGCCATCTCTTCCAGCCTAAGACAGCCCAGGAAGCTTTTTTGTCAGTGTAGTCCTTGCTGCAGAAATAGATTAAGGGATTTCTAATTTATTTCACATTAAAAACATTCCCTCCAAATGTATCTGTATGCTCTTGATGGCATCTTAGTCTCCTGTGTGTTTGAGAGCTTTGAATGCATTAACAGCCTAAACCAAGTTATTACATTAATCTCATGAAATCAAAGATTCATATCTTTGACTCAAGGTAAACATCATCAGCAGCAGAGAAATTTAACAGATGGAAATGCATTTCAAAACTTGGGAGGTATTTTTGCTGGAGATTTTTTTTTTTGTTAGATATGTTAATTCTGCTTAAGTTGGAGTTTGTAAGTTCCTGCAAAGTATTTTGTGGCGTGTATTCTGGAGATGCTTCCAGTTCTTTGCAGTTTTATAATGTTAACACAGCTTCAATCTTTCTGCATTAGAAACTGAGCTTTTTGGCTTATCATTAACAGTCATGCATCTGTTGTTGAAAATCTGGCTGCCAACTGCAGTTGATGGAATTTGTGTCACTTCAGATTCCTTGTGTGATTTGCCTCAGTAGAGGGTTTATTTCAAGCAGTGGAACCTGAGCTCAGAACTTGGTGCCATTTCAGCTGCAATGTCCTGTAGAGACTCTGTGTCCTCCTCTATTTGTCTGGAACCAAACACATCAACAAGCACAGCTGTTTAAAAATAAAACCTCACTTTACCTCCCACTGTTCACTTTTGTGCTCTGCTGCCTCCAGGGCCGTGGGGATTTTTCAGGGGAGTGAGAGCTTTCTGGCTGGAGCAGGGCATTTGGGGGCACTTGTGCTCCCTTTCTCCTTAGAACTCTGGGCTGTCTCAAGATGTCTCTGCCCCACAGAGCAGATCTTGGAGCATCCTGGTCCCAGGCATCCCTGTGTAGCTCCCAAAAGGTGTTCAGGTAGGGATCAGTAAGATCTGAATAAGGCACTTGTGCTATCTCGGAGCTCCATCAAGGGTAGGCTTTTTCTTCTCTATTTCTCACTTCAAAACCTTAAAAAGTGAATTTTGACCCCTCTGCAGTTGAAGAAGAGGGAGAGTGGAAGGTTAGTTTGGGACAGTTTCCCAATAACAGAAGTTAGGTAATTAACATATCCATTGGAAAAAAAAAAAGTCTCTTGGAGCATTTGCCTTGAGTTTCCTCTGCCCACAAATAAAGACCATCTAGTTTACTAAGCTAAATGTTGTCTTTATATTGCAGAAAATGTTGCAGAAGAGGCATGGTGTGAGGGAGTGCATGCCAAATTTCTCTTGGTACATTCATCATTATGCAGAGTTGGGGTTTTGGTTTGCTTTTCTAATTTCTTTTTCCCCTTGGTTTCTTTTCATGGAGATTGAGTAAAGAACATTCTCAGATGTTTATCTTGTTTGTTTACAATCTGGAGGCCAGCTAAGTGCAGCGTAAGGCATGAAAAGGTATTTGTGGTTGTGTTCTTTCCAAGTGGCAAACAAGCACACTGAAGCCAAACACGGGAGAAACCTGCAGGAATAGAGAGTCAAGTCAAGGGAGTCGGTGGCTCAGTGGCTGAGGAACAGATTTTCTTATTATTCTCCTGGATATTACAATATTTATCACTGGGTTCCATATGTAGAATGGAATTGTTTCCCTTTTGTTATGACTGTTGTCAGCTGGGGGCTTTGCGCAGTTGGAAGATTCCTGGGCTGGATTTTGCTCTGTGATGAGAACAGCACCAGGAGCTGTGATATTTTTGAGAGGCTGGTGCCAGAGTGCAGCACATCCTCTCTGCTCCACTCGTGGAAATCAGTAAGTTCAGATATTTGAACTCCTTTGAAGCTTGTGATAGAAGTGTTGTTCTTTAGGTGTGATGATGTGAAGGTAGGAGAGGACAATGATGAGAGTTTAATCCATTATCAGATGCCTTTAGCTTCCACATCAAATATGTGTTCTGCCAACCACACACACCTCAAAGCCAGTGGCACAAATCCCAGGGTGCAGAGCTGCAGAAATGTCTTCAGAATGATCTCATAAACTGTTTAATAAAAATTTATTGCACTTTTGTGTAGTTAAAAAGCACAGACTACAGAGGAGTGAGTGACGGAGCCCAAGCCTTTGATGAAATACTTAGGAATAGCGGTAGGAGACTTTGGAAGTAAATGTTGCTTGACTTCTGCAGAATAAACACTTTTCTAGGAAGTTGGAAGCAGTATTATGATATTATATCAAAAAGGTTTTGCTTAATTAGGTGTAGCCAGCAGTTACCTACAAGAATTTTATCTGGTGATATTTTAGAGATAACAAATTAGAAATTTCTTGAGAACATTAGAGCCTTCTTGGGTTTTCCACTTTGGGCTCTGGTCTGCTTCACTTTGTAATAAACAAAGTGGTTTCTTGGTTAATGGACTGAGGTTTATCTGATGTGTCATTGCTTAAAGAATTAAAGTTGTTGAACATTTAGAAAAGTTACTACTAAGCTTGGGACAGAGTTGGGTTTTTTTAAAGCGCTGAAACAAAGCCCCAGTTGTGATTTGGCATCAATGAATAGTTTGAGTTGAGTAATTTTTGTTTGAATTTACAAGAAACTTTAATGACAGACTCTAATGCTGAGTTTGTCTTTTCAGGATGCAGCTGTGTATGTTTCCTTTCACCCACTCAGCACTAGATGAAAGATGAAATGCCCTATTCATGAAAAAGCACTTACATGGTACTTATGTACAGATGAGATACGTTTTTCCATCCATTTCAATGCATGTCTCACGGAGAAGGCACCATATATGAGTCACAACAAAAAGAATTCAGATGACTCTGTTAAGATAGTAAAGTTTATGGAGAAAATTCAGCTTGGGGGTGGAGGAAAATCCCTTCTCAGCCACTAAAAATCAAATGAGCAGCTGCGAGCATTTACGTTGCTCTAGAATTGCCGTAACTGTATTGTGTTTAAAGCAAAGTTAAGGCTCACATAGAATGGGTCCCCTTTCAGAAAAACTGCTTATATATGAAGTGTGAAGGTGTATCAGATGAATTCTAGTAGATACCATTTGCTTGCATTATTGCATGCAAAACCATTTTACCACAGCATGAGATAAACAGGCTCTGAAGGCATTAAGTGATGCAAATTCTATTTATTCCATACAATGTTATTCATCCCTCAAAAACAACCTTAAATTAGCAGCTGATCTCTCACAACCCACAAGATTTAGCAATTTGTGCTGCATACCCCTTGCAAAGTGGCAGAAAGTATTAGAGATCAGATGGTGGATGGAAAATGTTCCTCACTTTAAATCAACCTGAGGTAGCAGCTGCTAAAATCAAGGAAAATCAAATGTGTAAAAGGAACAAGATGGTAATCAGAGTAACTCATAACTGTGAGTTATGCCCACTATTTTGCAGCATGTCAAGGCTGAAAACGCTTGGCAGGGCGCTGGAAATACTCTCAGAACATTTTTCCCCCACGTGCTGGTTCTGGACCAGTAATCAATGCAAGAGACAAAGAGCTGGGCTTAAAATAACCCTTCAGCACTGACAGATCCCTTCCTGCAAATCCAACTGTGCTACACCAGCTCTCCACCTCTCCCTCGGGCAAGAGGCAGCTGGCACACTGACTGTGAAGGTTTATTTTCTTTTGCACAGTGAAGTGATTCCACTATCCCAGGTTGCTCCGAGCCCCGTCCAGCCTGGCCCTGAACACTTCCAGGGATGGGGAATCCACAACTTTTTCTGGTGTTCTGGAATCTCTGTGCTGTCCTCACCTAAGTGAGCTCTGCGTGGAGGGAAACCCTCGTATCTCTATGGAGTAAGCTGCTCCAGAAGAGCTGTTTGAGTAAATTGCAGCAATATCTTTCCAGAGAGTCAATGAAGCAGCTTTGGGAGCCTGAAATCAAACAGGATTCACCGTGGCTAGGAAGAAACAGGTAACTACAAAACAGCTGGGTCTGAGATGTGAGCTCTGTCAATACCAGAGCAATTCTTTGCCTTGGGCGTTTTCTGAAGATAAACACTTATTTATTTCTGATTACAGCCTGACTGCAGGGCGTATGAGAGCTGTATTTAGAGATGGTATTTTTTTCCCTCTTGCCAACCCCCAAACCTCTTCAGTTTGTTCGATAAAAATAACTGCAGTGAAAGAGCTTCATAACAGATTCAGCCTTCGTGCTCTGTGGTTCCCTGTTGCACTCGCAGGCAGAACAGGAATTTGCCTGATTTGTGGGATGAGAGTGGGATGTATTCCTTGAAAGAGCAGGCAGGTAAGAATTTCTCTTATTGTAAATTATTGTGATGTTCTGTGTTGGAAAGGAAACTTCAGCGGCTGTTTGGTCTTATTAAAAATGCAATACAAACATTTTTGGCAAGACCAGCCGTATCACATTCACTTTCTGCACCTGAAGTTGTATTTCAGGTGATCCCTGTGCCTTCCCAGGGAGCTCTTAGCTTATTTTTTTTCTCATATAACAGAAGAAAGTACATAGGGCAAATTTAGATGGAACAATTCTCACGGATATGAAATCATTGCATGAATTGTTTGATCTTCTACATCTGTCTTTATCTTATTTGGCATTGGTGTCTCTCTGGACATTTAAGTAGATGCACTTTTTCTTAGGAAGTGGTAAAAATGAGCTCCCAGTGGCATCAGTACTTTATTCTGGCTCTTGGTGAATCGATCATTTTGATGAGGGACTGGCTGTTTTTTGTTAAACAGATGCAATTTCTGGTTGTGTTCTGAATGTGAGAACTTTCTAATCTGGCTCCAGATTTTTGGGAATCTGTGAGCCCCACAGGATGGGTGCATTGGTTTATCCTTGTTTCCATGGGAGGACCCCCAGGACCATGTGGGGTCTATTGGGAGGTTGCTCACAGTTACCACGAGGATTGAAAATAAAGATACGAAACTTGGACCATGCAGAATGATTTCTGAAAGTGGATTAAAGCGGCTTTTTGTGAGAAGAAGTGCACTGGAGTAATTTATGTAAAGACACAGTTTTTTTCTACAGTGTGCAACTCTTTCATATTCAATATAAACCTGTCAGTGATTCTGTAGCAAGGCACTATGTGAGATGAATAGGAACTAAGGGAAGGGAAAAGATGAATTGCTGGAGCTGTTGCATGTCGTAGGCAGGAAGTTTTGATCAGGAGTTGAGAAGCCAGTGTGTACTGCAGGCAAAATTCTGCTCCAAACATCCTCAGAAATGTATGAAAACAGCACTCTGCTCCGTGTTTGTACAGAGGGAGGATTTAAACACATTGATGGGAGCTCTGCCCTGACACAGCAGCTCCAGGCGTGTGCTGCCACAGGTTTGGGTGGCTGCTGCTGGTGCTTTTTTCCTTCCAGTGTTTTTGGGCCTGTATTTCTGGAGAAATTGCTGATTTTTGGTTCTGTTTTATTTTCCTGCCTGCAATTTTTATTCTGCAAGTAGCCCCAAAAGAAAGATATTTGATTTAGACTGATTTAAATCAGATAGAATAGAAAGAAGGACTGTAGAAGTCATTAAGTATAATTAGTGTGTTGGGTTTTTTCCTGCTGTAAAATGTTTTGATTTAAAAATGGGTAATACTGAGTTATGTTATTTTCACATTCTCGAGGCAGACCAAACCAAACAGCCACACATCAGAACGCATGGCTGTGGCATGTTAGGAGTGCAAGGAACTGGACCTTGGTAATTTCCAGGAACTTGCACAAGATTTTAGGTGCAATAAGGCATTTCTGGGGCAGGGCATGGCCCTGCTGTCACTGTCCAGGTCAGGCAGCTCCCCTTCCCAATCCCCATCTTTTTTCCTTGCTTCCAAGAATCTGTTTATTCAGGCAATGTTTATGCCCTAAGTGAGTGGTGATTCAAGCTCAGTAACTATTTCCTGAGCCTTGCAGCCCAAATAATAGAAGTCATCCCTATGTGATTGAAATGACTACTGTTATGCTGATTTTAGGGGAGTTTGCTGATTTTTTTTTGCACATGGAGCACGGAATTTGTTCCATTCTCCCATTTTATTTGGAAGTGTATGGATGAGGAAGGAGCAGATTGTGTTTGGATTAGATTCTGAGAAAGAAACCAGCTGGGTTATGGAAGAAGCCGCCGCTGTTTTTGAGGCGAGATTGCTGATTCAGTGGTGGTTCAGGAGGTTTTCTTTGGCTTTAAAAGGCCATGGAATGGATTCTTTAAAGAAAATTTTAGACTTGAACAAGTGTTCAGCAGTTGTTCAACAGGTTGAGTGTGTAACCATGGGCCGTGGCCACCTATTCTTGCTTTTAGGATGTACCTGTTTTCCTACTGATTGCCTTGAAAATGGTTCCAGGCGTTTGTACAGCATCTTGGGAGTTGCATTTATTGATGATTCTTTAAAAATTAGGAGGTTTAAGTAAATAAAGGAGCTTTACATAACTTCAGTCTGCAGGAGGCTGCTGAGCTTTGTAATGAGTCCTGTGGCTTGTCTAAATCACTGCAATTGCTTTTTGCTTGTTTTTTATTGTTTTGTTTTGGGTTTTTTCCCTTTTCTTTTTTTGCCAGAAGTTTGCAGAGGTCAGTGATTCATGATCCTCTTTTTATTGACATATCATCTTTCTGGCATCTTTCTGATTTCTCTGAGGTAAATAGATGTGAGTTCAGGCAAAGTTTATTTCCAAAAATGTAAACTTGAGGAGCCAAATGTGTCCAGTAAGCAGGAGAGAGAAAATCTACGATTATTTCTCTCTTTTCCTTACATAATGTTCTTTTTAAATTTAGTTTAGATTTTATTCCTTCTACTGGGGTATTTTTTATTGAAATGGAACAACCTGCCCACTCACAGGATGAACTTCTCCTGCTGTACGAATACTTCACTACCCTTGTACAAATACTTCAGGTTGTTTGTGTGCTGCCTGTAGTCTGCTTCAATTCCAACCATTTCCAGTAAGCTTGATAGCTAAAAAAAAAGCTGTAATTGTAAGATTTTGCAGGTTTTTTTGTGTCCAGAGGTCATAAATTTATCCTGCCTGGGCTGAAGAATTGCTGTTGGACATGGACAGTGTTGCACTGGGTGATGGAGGAATGGAAAAGGAATTCCATGGTTGTGCTGCATTGCTACTGAATATTGTTGGGCTTTTTCTTTCCGTATGAAAATGTTACGAGGATTTCACTCCACCAGCCTCACTTTGCCCTTTCATGTTTCCATTCCTCTTGGTGTGAGTCATGGGAAGTTTATCATCCTAGGGCTGTGGGCAGCCTTTCACTTCCAGAGCTCCATCTCTGTGTGACTAATGACAGCCTTGTCTTCACAGGAGCTTTGCAGAGGGAAACGTTTCCACAGGGAAGTTCATTTCTGGAGCGTTCGTGGAGGGCGTGGGATCAGCTTTGCTCTGAGATTTCGAAAAACATCAGCAGTGCAAACTGAGAACTTGATTTAAACAAACCTTCCTGATTTGGCAGGGAAGGCACTTAGGCAGAAGATATTTATCCAGATTAGTGGAAACAATTAGGAGACTATGGATAGAATAACATAGCTGTTACTCTAAGAATGGCATTAGATATATTAAATTAGGAGCAATCTGATGTTCCTGGCCAGATGATTCAGCACTATTATCTTTTGCCTAATCTTTTGTTTGGGTTTTTTTTTTTTTGATAAAAGTGTTTATCCCTAATTTTATAGCATCTGTAGCTTTTAAAGTAGGCCTTCAACCCATCTAATCTGAGAGCTGGTGGATTATTTTCTCACTTGCCTTAGACATCCATATTTTAAGTTGTGAGCTGCCCATCAGGACTGATTTAACTGAAATCTTCAATTGTATCATGCAAAGGGAGGAAACAAAGTGCTGTAGCCCCACTGACATAAATTCAGGGGAGCATTTGTACCCCAGGCTGAGAAATGTGTTCCTGGTGTACCTGAAATGTGTTTATAAAAGATAAAGAGCCACCTTTTCGTGTGGTGGGAGGAGAAGCTGACTGTGATTAGAAGTAATGAGGCTACTGCAAAATTTAGCCTGAGGAGCGCCAGCTAAAGTTTGATTTATCTTTATTTTAAAGAGTTTTGAAAGAAAGGAAATCATATTAAATATTAAGGAACTGGTGACCTGGAAAACAGGTCATGCACATAGGTATAAGTGTGTGTAAAACCTGTTCAATCTGTTTTGTCTTGTTCATAGAGGAGAAGAATTTTAGCTACGTGACTGAGCATCTGAAAGTAATTGCTTTTTATGGCCTGTTGGTCTCTTCTCCCAAGGGACAAGCATTAGGACAAGAGGAAATGGCCTCAAGTTGCAGCAGTGGAGGTTTAGGTTGGATATTAGGGAAAATTTCTTCATCAGAAGTGTTGTTGAGCACTGGAACTGCCCAGGGCAGTGTGAACTCAGCATCACTGGAGGGATTTAAGAGCAGTGTGCATGTGGCACTTGGGGACATGGGGCAGTGGTGGCCTTGGCAGTGCTCAATTAATGCTTGGCCTTGATGATCTTGGAGAGCTTTTCCAACCTCAGTAATTCCATGATTCTGAGATTCTGTAGCCATTTTGGTTGCAGCCTTCCCTTACAATCCTTAAAGACGAAGAATTCTATGAACTGTTTATTTAATAGGAATAATACAGAATTTCAGTTATTTTCTATACAGTCAACAAAACCCGTGTGGATGATGAAAAATCTTGCATGTTTTCTTTGGAGGGGAATGTCTGTTTTTACCCTGTGTATGAGATGAGTAGGGCCTGGTGGATTCTGTGTTTTCAGTGCTTTGGTGCGAGGCTCAAGCAGGCAGCTCAGCCTTTTGCTGTTTGCTCTTGTGGCTCCTGCCAGTGTTACCTGCCAGCCTCCTCTCCTGCCTCCTGAGCCCCCAACAGCCCCTCCTCTCATGGAATGCAGGAATTGCTCAGGGAAACTGGCATTAAAAGGTCTCACCTGTTTGCTATTAAGTTCTGTTCCATATAAATGCCTTTGTTAGCCTGAGCCTGCTTCAGTTTGGAGCAAAGCCCCCCTGGCTTCAGTGGGAATATATTGAAATCTAGGAGAGCTTTTCCTTTTTCCCCCCCATTCCGCTGTGTGTCATCTTGTATATCCATGCTTCCTCCTTAGGCTATTCCCAGAGATCCTGATTTTTATGAGGAGGGTTGCTTTTGGCCAAGGAGCTTGCAAAGGTTGCTGTTGATTTCTGCTCTGTGGTTAGGGCTGGCACACGTTAATGTACAGCAGACAAATGCAGTATAGACGTGATCATAAATAATTCACCCTTCCCTTCAACAAGGGGAAATTACATGCTACATTATTCAATATACAAAGACACTGCTTGTTGTGTAAAGAGAGTAATTTTCTGCCAGCGAACAGCCAGCAGCTTTGCAGCTAAAATATAAGGAGACACACATGGTTTATTACCAGCTCAAGCCTCATAACCTTCCCTCTGCCTGCAATCCACATCCTTCTGCTCTCAGGAGTGGAATACAAAGAGGTGACGTGTGCTGGTGGCTGTGGTTGTGGCTGCTGGGGATGTTGGATGGAAGGAACAAAAACAAGGCACTGTAGATGTCTTGATTTCATGGGGGGAATGAGGGAAGTGAGGGCTGGGGGAAGATCCTGCCCTTCTGCTGAGCATCCTTCATGCCGTGGTAAAATCTTAGGGAATGAACTTTTGTCAAAAACTGCTTGGGAAAGAGAAGGGAGTGGCACTAGGGAATTATATCCTTTTATGTGTTTATTACAATTCAGTTTTTTTATTTCATGAATGTGACAGTGGAAAATCATGTAAAATGGTGTGTTGGCAACTAGCAGTTATTTAAAAAAATGAGATCAATGTGTCTATTCTATTAGCTGAGTGATCTGTCATTGTCCTGTGATAGGTCATCAAACTGATCAGCTAATTAAGCAGCCTGATGCAGTGCTTGTGCATGAGCTGGCAGAGTTATGGTGGCTGGTGGAACTTTAAATTTCCCCTCATGACTGGTGTGATTAATATCTCAGGTTTACTGTGGCCTAAACATATTTATATTTTTCCCCTTTGTATCATCTTCCTGATAAACCATTTTCTTCACCTGCCAAAGATGTAGTTAACATGGTTTTTCCTTTGCTTTGAAATATTTGTAGCAGATTTTCATGAGAAGTGTCTGCATCTGGGAAGGGTTCAGTAAATTCCAGTCCATTTTTTTTAACACACAAATGGGCATAGGATAGGACAGAGAAGGTTATGTGGTTTTTCTAAGGTCCTGTGGTCTGCATTCATTAATGTATTTCTAATTGTTCTTTTTAAAAATTTGAGAATTGATGTCAAATACACAAACCTGGCATTGATCCCATAAGGCTATCTCAGATAAATCTGTTCAGTCAGTGTCACCGAGCAGGTTGCAGATCCCTGTTAGAAGAGGACTGGAAAATGGATTGGATTTCTTCTTTATTTTGAATAGCCAGTGCATAGGAATTGATCTATGAAAATAAACAGCAAGGAGCTGGACAGCAGAGGTCTGAGAGGTCACTGAGGTGGATGTCAAAGAAGAGGAGCTCAGGGTAGAAGGATTACATAAAAACAAATGTGTAGATCATGATAAAGGTAATTGAAGAGATGCTGTAGGGTGGGTTTGGGTTACCAGATCTTTTCTAGGTACTGCTTTAACCTGTAGCCTCTTCTTCGTGCTTCTTTTTTGAGAGGGGCTTTTTTCACCCTCCTTTTTAATCTTTTTGTGACGAAGGCCCTCATCTCCATCCCCTCTTTTTTACAGTATTTTTTTTTCTTGAGCTATCTTTGTTTTCATGACTTCCTCTCTTGGATGTGGATGCTGCCTGAATCTGCCCTGACACTGCCTCTGTCTCTGGCCCCCTTTGCTTCCTCTTTGAAAAGGTTTGATCAGGATCTTATTTCTGCCTGAAATATTTACTTGGGAAGTGGAAATGTCTCACTTCTTGTCAGGACTTCCCTTTCTTGTCCTCCTTCTCACCACCATTGGTGGTATTTGGAAAACCATCAAGGTCTTTCCAGTCTTGGCCCCTTTCCTTTGGTCCTTTTTTTTTTTTTTTTTCTGGACATTTACTGGGGGGATATTTTATACATAAGAAAGCATAAACTTTCTAGGTTTAAAATGACCCATATGAATCTGATTTAATATCTCTAGTTGCTCAAACTTGTGTCAAAGTCATCACAGCTTTGCTCCTTTGGAGAAGTTTGGTCTCTTTGAGAAGTCTTGCACTGATTTCTTTCCTTTGGTTTAAATATAGTCAGTTATGATTATGCTGTGATTTCTGTCTGCCTCATCTGGCTTAGAGAATAAACTCATTAAGGAAATGAACTTTTTTGGGGGGAAGGAAAGTATTTTGCAAATACTTTTGTTCAATATTTATCTAATTATTCTTGAGTCCCTGAGATACAGCCTACTTGCTCTGATTGCAGAAATCCTCCAGTATGTGACAGTGTTCATTGGGAGAAACATCAGAATACAAATAATTTTTACAAAAGCACTTTGTCTCATACAAAAATGCAGGCAGAAGGATGATGATCTATGTGGGATCTGAAGTGACTGCCCCATTTGATCAGCACACTTTTGTAAGAATGAACCAGGAGTTATTATCTAGAATTATAGCACTGTTGCTTAAGCATTAAAAATAGGTGTTGATAGAGCTAAAGGCAAAACAGTCAAATTGTGGGACTCATAATAGTAATGATTATACTTCTCTGATTGGTGAGTAATAAGAGGACCCATCATTTGGTCCAGAAACCTGAGATCCTGTCATTAGCCTTTCCCTTGTGTCTGTTTTTTTAATCTCTTCACTCTGCTGAATGTTTTACTTGTGGCTTTTGATATTTTTTTGTTTGGCTTTTTATCTCCCATGTTTGAAAGGGGACTGTTACTGTATCCATGCCTCAAACAGGGTCCTACCCCACTTCAGAGCTGTTCATTTAAGGTCCCAAGGAGGAGATAAAATGTAATTATTTAAACCTGTGTCACTGAATGCTGTCCAGAAATGCTCCCATATTTCAAGAGCAGATTAAGATCTGTTGGGTGGATTAATGAGTTGTGTAGTGTCACCTGTAGTAGCAACCAGTCATTGATGTGAGCAGATGGGTGATGGAAAATCAGGGGCAGCTCACTGTGAACCTGGAGCCAAATGATTCCTGGGTTTAATATCCTGAGTGCTGGAATTAACAGACTTGGCAAACAGCAGGCATCTTTCAAATAGGAATCTGAAATGACTGGTGGTAGGTTGTGCTTTGCTATGGCTGTGGATGATGTGGATATGATGTCTGGGTGTTTTTAAATATCTGGGTTTGTTTCTCTAGGTTGGGCAATGCATCTCTTTGGAACCACCTCTGGCAAGATGAAGCTTCCAGCAGCAGCAGTGCGGTTTGGAACCTGCTTGTTTTAAGGGAACCTGGAAATTTCTGCCCATATTTGCCTATTCCAGCATAAAGCAGAGGACAATGAGTTATTTTTATTTTTTGCATATTTTCACACTACGTGACAATTTTTTTTCCTTCTCATTTTGCTCAATGGGAAAAACTTGAGCCAGTTTTGTAGCTGATCCGTACTTCGCCACATTCCTCTTACTGAGCCAAATTCTTGGGAACCACATCCAAAGTACATCTATTTCTGTGTGTTGGTGGTGGCTGGGGCTTCTTTTTCTTTCTGTGACACATGTCACTTTTTATTCTGTTTTGAACCTGTCCTTTTGCATTGCTGACTAGTTGTAGAACCACTCCAGGAACGAAATAATTTCAGACTTGCAGAAGATGACTCATATGCTTCAGAAACATTTTTGTGGCTGTGCTTGCCTCATTAATGTAGGAGTTTAACAGTAGTAATATGAGGTATTGCATTAATTGCTGCATACATTTATTACCAAATGACTTGCACAGACAGTGTTTCAGATGCCGTGGACCTGATCACAACAACCAGAGGTGTCCTGTGTGCAGAGGAGAAAATAAAATCGCTTTGTACACCGACAGCAAGCAGATGAAGTGGCTCGCAGTTCTGGAAGTGAGGACTGACCACTGTGAGAGCTGGAATGGGATTTTCTGCCTGAGGAAGGGGAAGCTCTGCAGTTTGATGTTTGGGTTGATCATAATGACTCTGGTGATGGTATCCTACATACTGACTGGAGCCAAGCACGGCCTGCTGCTGATCCCATCTCCCTTCCATTATGGAGCTTTTGCTAGCAATCCCAGCTTAATGGACAATGAAAGCCTTAGTGACATGAAAGACTATTACCAGCCTTCAAAAATGAATATTTCATATGTAAAGGATTACCCAAGCATTAAATTAATTATTGACACCATTACTTCAAAGATAGAGTTTATAACGAGGCAGCGCCCTGATTTAGAAGAACTGAGGAAGCAAGAGCCACATGTAAGTATGAATTGAGGCGTGTCTTAAACTGCTTTTTACATCCTTATATCAAGGCTTTTGGATCAATCTTTTGCCTAGATATAAAAAAGTGCAACTGCTTGGATGTTCGTACAGTGATTTACACCATCTAGAGTCTCCTGATTCACAGCAGCTGAGAAGTTGAAATTGTAGATCACATCCCTCTGAGTCACGGGCAGGATGGATGGGTTCTATAAACGGTCTTGACACCTGAAGCAAAAAACCAGGCAGTCTTCTGATAGCTGTACAATGTCACTGAACTTTTACCTTTTCTCATGCAAAATCATTGTGACTTACATTTACCTGTCACCTGAAATGATAAATAAGAAAAGAGCCTTTCTAATAACTGCTTCCCAGGGCGCCTTCCTGAAAATCGTTGCAAACCTTGTATTTCAGAGTTAAAAACTGGAAGGTAATTTGATTTGAGTGTTAGGTGTTTGACTTTAAAAATCAGTTCCTGGGGCCCCAGAGGAGTTGGGGGGGGGGGATTCTTGAGGCCCTTTCTGGCCTTAAAATAAAAGGATTTCTAAATACTTGTCTCCCAGTCCAGTGGGTTGCACAGGATTTGGTTCTGGTGCCATCAGAAGCAATAAATGGGGTCAACTTTGTAGGTAGAAATACCCAGGTAGCGTTTCTGTTCTCTCGCCGTGCTAAGTAAGAAAAGTACAACTGTTGATCGCCTGCTGCCTTGACTGAAATTGTTGTTCTTTATGTTGCAGATGTTTTCGGTAATTCCTAACAAATTCCTTCCAAACAGCAAGAACCCTTGTTGGTACGAAGAGTACCGAGGCAACACCACCACGGATCCTTACGCCACCAACTCCTACGCCCTCTACTCCAAGCGCTTCCGGATCATTTTCGATTACCTCAGGAAGGTGTTTTGGAACCACTTGTACCACTACGAGGACAAGCACTACCGCCTGCGCTGCCTCCCGCACTTCTACATCATCGGGCAGCCCAAGTGCGGCACCACGGACCTGTACGACCGCCTCCGGCTGCACCCCGACGTTCGCTTCTCCGCCATCAAGGAGCCCCACTGGTGGACCAGGAAACGCTTTGGTGAGTGGAAATCCCCTCTGCTACCCAGGCAAGTGGTCTCCCTTGAAATTTTGTAGGTATTTGGGATGAAGTTTGTAGATTTTGATAGATTTTCATATTTGTAGTAGAGTTTCTCGTGCATTTTCATGTAAACAAAGGTTGTTTTACATTCTTTTCTGGAGGAGGAGAGAAAAGATGGACTTCGGGGTTGACCAGTGTGGTTGGAGAAGTGGAACTCCACCTGACCAATGTCTGGTTACCTTTTATTTTCTATAAATTGGAGTCAGAAAAAATAAACTTACTTTCACTTCTACTTGAACTCTGAAGTGGCCGCGTGTCCTATCTTGTGTTCTACAACAACACCTAGAAACCGCTGGAGTTGATGGTTTTGAGAAATCCAGGTGGTGGACGCTCAACCTGCTTTTGTTCAATGGTGTTTTGGGTTAAACCTCTTGAGAAAATGCACATTTTGTTTGGTTTATTTGCAGCGGTTTGGGAAATCTAAGGGAAAATAAAAACAGTGCATGAAACCAACCTTATGAATTTATAAAGGCAAGAAGAGAAACTGTTAGGTTGTCATGGGGGAGTTGAAGAGCAGCAGCGATAGTTTTGTACTACAAAAGTCTGCAAAGCTTTTCTTACATCAATAAATGATGGGTCACTATTTAAAATTTCAGTCCTTATGGTTCAATAAATACAGCTGTGGCAGGAGCTTCATTAATGCCACAGCTCTGGCCAGCACTGATCCGTAGAGATGCTCTGCATGAGAAATCTCTCTCACACTGACGGCCCTGCACATATTTTTTGATCCTTTTTCTGGGTGATATCAGTATTTCCATCTCTGAAGGCAGACATGAATCGCTGGCGTTGTGGCCAACTGGAGCAAAAGACCATCCACCCCTCGTGATTGCACCTCCGAAGGGTGTCCTGGGGCAGTGGGGCTGAGCACAGAATTTCATCCATCTGCAGTGTTTTTCTCCTTCTTATCTCTCTCTGGAAGCTGAGGAAGGTCAGTCTTGTGCTTAGAGATTAGATGAGCTGCAGAATACCCATCTGAGTTTCCTAACTGCTCCCCTCTACGTGTGGATGAGCGTTGTGCCTTCTGTATTCCACCCAGGCACTGGATTTTGCTCTTCTTGGCTCTGGCTGTTAGGTGCTGGCATGCCCTCACTTTGTATGACTTTGGTATCAGAGATCAAAGACTTTTCAGTGATTTTACTGTTTCCAAGAGGAAGATTCTGCATATTTTAGCGACGTCTTAATTTCTGTTTCTCATTTGCTGTTGCTTTATGGCAGACACAGGCTTTGGAACAGGAAAAACTGGTGCTGGAGTGTAGATGAGGACTTTGATCATTACTTTCTTTTGGTGTTTTTCTAAGCTTCCTTGGAATGGGAAAATAATGAATTTCTGTGGCTAAAGGCAAGAAAGGACACTTTCTGAGGCATTGGGACACCAATGCAGAGCTACTTCTGTTCTTTATTTCTCCTACATGTGGTCTTGAAATTTCCATCTTGTTTCCCTGTGCCCTTGATCCCAGAAGAACCTTTGAGCTCCTGCAGACAGGGTTTTGTTCCTTGCTTCTTGGTGAGGAACTCTCAGCCACAGAGATGGGATTTCATGATTCTGCTGTTAAATTTTCAGTTTTCTTCCTTTGCAAATGCCGTAAGAAAGTTGCCAAACTAAATATTTTGGACATTTTCTAAATACTTTTTTGTAAACTAAGATGTAAAGCCATGTGATGAAAATACAGCTTTGCTTTTGAGATAACTTAGTCCTGTTTGAGAAACGCTGGAGGCACCAGTGTGAATTGAGGAGTGAAACCAAGTCAAACAAAGAGAAGCATCGTGGTGCTCCTTGAAGACCCATGAGAAAGGACTTGTTCATCACAGTCAGCAGCTGACTGCAGACAAAACGTGGGAATTATAGAATCATTTGGGTTGGAAGGGACCTTTAAGCTCATCCAGTTCCACGCCCTGCCAAGAGCAGGGACACCTTCCACTGTCCCAGGTTGCTCCAAGCCCCAATGTCCAGCCTGGCCTTGGACACTCCCAGGGATCCAGGGACAGCCACAACTTTCTCCCACGTTCAGATAAAGTGGTGGAAACAAGGGACTGTCAGCAAAATCTGTGGAGGATTTTTGTTCCATGGTGGTGCTGGCAGGAAAGGCTGAACCCAACTGATACCTTAAACTAAAATGTTTTATACCTCCACTTACATTAACCTCAACATAAATGTTTGGAATGAATTTTGGAGGAGGCAATGCACCCAACCTCACTTCAGCAAGGCTGGGCTCACTAAAGCTCTGAACCTGACCTACCAAACAGGCAGAAGAATGTAAAATAATCAGGCTGGAGTGCATCTAACTTGAGAACAAGGGTGAATTCCTATCTCTGTGCTGGCATTCACAAGCCCTCCACTTGCAGAGTCTTGTGGTCAGCCACTGGGGACCAAGTGCTGATCCTTGAAGAGAACATTCTTTGCATAATTCAGACTTTTGGAAGTTGTTTTGTAAAGCTGGGGAATGAGGAAACATTGCAGAGCTCATGGTCTCATGGGAGAGGGATCTGTAGGGATGACCTGATCATCTCAGCTGTCTGCCACTGAGAATGAAAGATCAAGTTTATTCTTGGTGGCTAATCCTTTAATTCTGCCTTAAAAGTACATTACCTAATGGTTACTATTTAAAAATTAAAAAAAAGAAAAACAGAGAATATGACAAACACACTCACAAGTGAAACTGAGACAGCCAGCAAGTGGCTATGACTCCTATGCTCCTGGCTATTAACTTGGTTTGGTTTCTAACACTTAAGCTGGACAAGAAAGTCTCTTTGTTCAATGGCATCCTCTGATTCAGTGGATTTTTATGAGACTGACTAATTTCAGCTGAAGTTAAACAGCCCTCTGGGGAGGCCCTGTTCCACAAATCACTCCTTACCCCTTCTGCTGGGATGGTTGATGCTCCACAGGACTTTGTCTCAGCTTGACTGTCTCTCTCTCCTGGCTCCTTGCCACTGTTTCTGTTCCCAGGAGTGGGGTGGCAACAAACCAAGGCTGTCTGTAGCACCACGCTTGCACTTTTTCCCCCTCAAAACAAGTCAAAACATGCTGTTGAACTTTCTTCTACCCTCATTAAATCCCACTTTCCTAAAGGGGAAAATCAGAGGCAATGGACAAAAGAACTCCCTTGCTGAGCTTTCCTCTCACATAATTGATAATTATTAGCCTTGTGGGAAACAAGAAAGGGAGAGCTGAGAAGTCCTGTGTGGGGAGCATGTACAGCAAATGGAGAAGTGAGACTAGATTTGGAAACAGGAGTGGGAAAAGGAGTATAAAAATCACAGGATGCAGCTCAAGACGCTGAGAAACGCAGGGGGAAGGTGATACTGAACTCACCCTGGAGTGTAGGGAAGGAGAGGAGAAAAATAAGATACTACCGTGGAGCTTTATTTGCATACCTGTGAAAGGAAAAAAGCCATGAATGATTTCCCAGTGTGTGTTGATTTGCATATTTGGCATCAGAGCCTGTGCTCAATCTCAAAACAGTAAATCTAGTGGGAGTCCAATATTACTGCAATTTACATGGGTGCAAATGGAAGTAGAATCTTATCTTCTATATTCCTCCCAAAAGCTAAATTTAGAAGAAGATAAATCCAAGCTCATTCATGCAGGGACTACAAAACAGAGGACTTAAAATATTTCCTATCACTGTGAATTTATGGAGTAATCATTCAGTATCTCAGATCTCAGCCACTTCATCACTGGCACTTTTATCTGAGGGTTGCACTTGGTCTGATCTCGTGCTGATGTTGGCTGGCTCGGGGCCAACCACCTTGGTTTGCACCAGTGGTTAGCCTTGCCCTGTTGTTGTCATAATTGCTGTTTTAAATTCTCTCCTTTTGGCTGTTTTTCCAGGAATCATCCGGCTGAGGGATGGATTTCACGACCGCTACCCGGTGGAAGATTACCTGGACCTGTTTGACCTGGCAGCACATCAGATCCAGAGTGTGCTGCAGAGTGATGCAGTGAAGGAGCGTGGCAAGAGGAGCAACATCATCATTGGTAGGGCAGAAACGGCCCCAAAATTCTCTGTGGCTCCACACTGGCCGTGCTGAGAGCTGAGACACCACAGGGGGATTTTGAGGGTGGTTCTCAGCACTGAGCCCCTGATGTTGCTCTCCTCTGGTGTGCCTGGCAGCTCTTGGCTTTCTTTTCCTTCTTTCTTTGTTAAGAAGCTGTGATTATCTTTAGAAAATTCCTGAGCGAGTGCTGTATATCTGATGAGCATCAGCATTTAATTAATGTGGATTTTTTTTTTTTTTCTAAGAATGAGGATGACCTTGGTGACTCATTCAAACGCAGTTTTCATTTTGTTTTCACAGAATCATTTAGGTTGGAAAAGCCCTCTAAGATCATCACGCCCATCCATTCCCCCAGCACTTCCAAGGTCACCTCTAACTCCTGTCCCCAAGTGCCACATCCACTTTAAGTACAATTATGAGGGGATTGCCTGCAGTGCTGGGATTGTGGCTTCAGTTCCAAATGTTGGAGCAATGTCTGGGATAAATCAGTAGCTGTGCTGCTGTGACACACACTGGGTGCTGCAGAAATCCTGGAGCTGGTGGGAGATGTGACAGCAAAAGCTCCCAGTGGCTCTTCTCAAGGTCCAACAGAAGAAATGGATATAATTAGTTGGTATTAAATTACCTAATTACCACTAAGAATGGTCTAGTAGGGCTGTTTTATTGTATTTTATGGAAGTCCATGGTGAGCACTGGGCTCTGGGGAGGGATCCCTGGATTGCTTTCCATAATTGCTGTGGTCAATCCACTGGGCTCATCCACTCTGGTTTACAGTGCCCATGAGGAACATCACAAACTTCTAAATTCTGCTTTTGCTGTCAGCTAAAACCAGAAAACTGAGGGGATGGGAATTTTACCAGTTTTCACAGGGAAACCAGACACATTCCATGCAAAAAGTAGTTGTGCAAAGTGACAGTTCCCTGTCAAAAAGAGACTTTTCAAGTAGGCTTGAAGTCACAATTCTACAGAAAATAGAGACGAGATTTTTCCTGCCTGCCCTCAGAATTATTGGGGTTTTGGTCTCATTATAACCTAAAATGTTAACCTGTTGCTGGCTGGATGAGATGGTGATGATGCCTTAGTTTTGTTAAAGCAGAGCCTTGTCTGAGTCACTTGTTCAATACTTCCTCAGCTTCCATTTAAGTCCATTATTCACTTTATTAAACATTGCAATGCTGAGCAATATTTGCAAGGTGGGGTTCTTAGGAAATATTGCCATCAAGGACATCTGCAGATTTTCCTGCTACTTACAAGAATAATATCTCCTGTCCTTTGATGGGTGAAGTGCTTATGCTAATTAAATTCACTAATCTAATTGGCAGCGTACATTTTTGATTACCCACCTCCTGTTGCAGCTTTTTGTAGGGTTCACTTTGTGTTTCTTTTTCCTGTGGTCTCATTTCTTTTTTCATTAAGGTTCTGCTGGGTTTTCTTATTAAGTTTACAGGAAAAGTCTTGAATGATTACACTCATTAAGGCAGTCTTTTATGACCTTGGTAAAAAACAAAACAAAGCCATCTAGCCTAAAATGAATTTGTATGAATATCAGGTCTGCTCATAATCCTCCTTTCCTTATTTCAGATGACTGCAAAGAAAAATCAAATTAAAACTGTAAATATTTCAGAAGTTCATCATGTAATATTATTTTGAAAAGTTAGGCTTCTTTGGATATTAAACCTTGTGGGTAATAACTGCACTTTCCAAAAAAAACACCTCAATATCTGTTTAGAGATGAACCCCAGAGGACAGGGCTGATCCAGCCTGAGGCATTTTGAGCAGGACTTGTTTATGTGGGATCATTAATAGGATAAATTCAGAGGAATGACTTGTGAAAACACAATATGATATTAATCCATTAATGACTGAATGAGGAGGTTATGCACTATTCTTTGGGCAATTTAATAATTCATATGATCTTAAAGTCCATAAGAAAAAAAAGTTCTGTTGCATTGGCATAATTAAACATAATTAATTGTTGGTGATTAATTTATCTCATGTTTAGTATGGCTTGTTATCTCTGCAGGTATTAAACCTGTATTATAAAACAAAACCAAACACTGTCAAATTGTCAGGAAAAATTTTTGTTTACCTGCTTCAAGAAATTAAAATTATGAAAGTCAGGGACCAGAATGATCATTATATTCTTTTTTCCCCCTCATTAAATTCATGACAGTCATCTTGTGGGAAGATTTACCCTCTTGAGCCCAGGTTTTGCTGGGCTGGAGCAGCACCTTGAGCCCTGTTAATGCTTTAGCATGATTTGGTTTTGTGCCTGTGATCTTGGGTTGGACTTGACAGTCTTGGAGGTCTTCTCCAACCTTTGTGATTATGGGATTTTCCCTGACTTGCATCCTGCCTGCAGATTCTGGTGGTGGAATTCACAGTTTCTGTGGAATGTGGGGTCTGATAGGAGAATCTGCCCATTTCTTTGGAAATGCACTGTTTTGTTTTTGGTTTGGGTTTTTTTTTTTGCAGTTCACATTGCAGCAGTGTAGGGAGGTGTTTGCAGGTTTGGCCACTCTGATTGGGATAAATCCAACAGAACATCCAAGGTGAGCAGGGAGCAGAGCAGAGAGCTGTGAAGGATGATCAGATCCAGTCCAGAGAGGAATAGTGGCTCGATGAGGTCATAGACTTTAATTACCTTGCCATGATTGAGGCAGACATTTTTGAGGGAGCCCTTTCAGCCCTGTCAGGGGGATGGAGCAGGGACTTCCCAAGGTCTCTGCCATCCCTGGATGCCCTCTCCAGCAAAGCCCTGCCTGCAGGAGCTCGTACCCTTTGCGTTTCCCCACGTCCTGGTGGCTCCGGAGAGGTTTCTGTGGCAGGGCTGTCTCAGCTCCTGGCCTCTGTTTAATCCTTTGTGTTCCTGCCTCACCCAGCGTGGGAGCTGGGCTAATTGAGTTTTAATTGACATGTGGAAGCCTGCTGGTGATTAGGCAGTGCTTTGGCTAATTAATTTAGAATGGAAGAGCGGAGCTGTTGTGGACACCCAGCTATAGCCAATGGACCTGATCTCCTCCTCCTGAAAAGAGGCAAAATGAACGTGACAGAAGATTAATGTGTTTTCTAACAACTCCCAGACTTTATTAATGAATCACATTATGTTCAGCTGAAGTTTGGAGCCAGTACCTTTCTCGTGTTGTGTTTTGTCCATCTTTTTAAATCTTTATTGGGCTTTCCCAGCAGAGGAAGGAAGAAAAAATGGGGAAATAATGCACAAGTCTATAAGCCTATGACATTATTATTTTTTTAATCTCCTTCCCTTTGATTTGAAAAACCTCATTAGCAAGAATTAGCTTTCATTAGACTGTCAGAGAGTGTAAGTCCCCAAAAAGCTTCTGTGCATGTTTTATTGAACACGACTGTACCACATAAATGCCAGGATTCCTTAGAAAGACAGAGAAGGTTACAGAATTTAAAACAACATATCAGATCATTTATTTAGCAGCTGAACCATCATATTCCTCACTCTGGCACAGTTTTTACTGAATATATTTCTCCCTGTAGCATTGCATTCCGAGTGAGCTTCTTCAGACACTAAAGATACCAGGATCTGGTATTTTACCGAAGTGAGTTATTTATTTTATAAACCTTTTAATCTATTCATAAATGGTTGACTTGTTCTACATGAATAATTATATAAAAATAATATTTCAGACCTTAATGACCATCTCAGCTGCTTCTTAAATATTTCTTATATGCTCACTGATTCTCCTGATTATGTTTTCCACACTGTTGATCAGCAGGGGTGGTGGTTTCCACATTTTTCTGTGGGAAATTTTGCAATCTGTTAGCAAGCTGCTTCTCTGAGATCGGGAGCATTAAGGCCAATCTGTGGGTGCTACAAGGAGCATTGCAAGGCTTCAGCAGGGACAAACTCCTGCCTCCTCAAGGCCAGGTTGGATGGAGTCTGGAGCCACCTGGCCTAGTGGAAGGTGTCCCTGCCCGTGGCAGGGATGAGAACAAGATGATCTTTAAGGTCTCTTCCAGCCCAGATCATTCTGTGATTCCATGATTCCTCACTGGAAACTGTGCTAAAATCCTGAGCAGTCCATTCCAGCCCAAATTAAATCTATTAATTAATCCTTTAAATTAATCTATTAATCTTTCAATTTATCTATTAAATCTATTCATTAAATCTTTTCATTTCCAGGGGAGGCCAGTGCCTCCACAATGTGGGACAACAACGCTTGGATTTTCTTTTATGATAACAGTACTGAAGGAGAACCTCCCTTCCTAATCCAGGATTTTATCCATGCCTTCCAACCAAATGCCAAACTTATCATCATGCTGAGGGACCCTGTTGAAAGGTGAGCAAGAAAATTTTCTTGTTACAATAATATTTTAAGTTCTCACTCTGTTGGATGCAAGTAAATTCACGTGGTGTTTGAGAGCTACTTGGTTGTGATAAGAGAGGTTTTATTCTGTGTATTTTGGCACAGGTAACAGTGATAATGTTTTAAAGAGAAGCATGTGAGTGTGAATGCCATGAGTGCCCTGCTTGGACTCCTGAGCTACTCTGAAAAAAAGAATTTATGGGTTTCCAAATGCAATCTAATGGCATTACCTGAGCTAATATGCCCTGGTTCTCAGCAGGGCTCTTGAGACTAGGAGGGCACTACGTCTTCAAATCTCAGCAGAAGTAGTCCTGGGAAATGTTTCATTTCATTTAAGTAGTAAAATCTATGTTTTCATGGGGTTTGCACTTCAAACTGATTAAATAATAATGATTAAGAATGATTAAATAGCTCTGGAGTCAGCAAATGATACAATTTTTTTAAACTCTTTAAAGTGCTTGGTGAGGCAGTCGTGTAAAGTGTCACTGGGCATTTGTAGCTTGCACAGCCAAGAGCTACAGGAGTTCATCCTTGATTTTCCTGACTTTGTTTGCAGGGAAAGGGCTTGGCTTTTGCCAAGGTATGGGCAGTTTAAAATGGCTGTGGAGAGTCAGGAATGTCCAGCTTTCCACTTGCCTTTCACTTTTGCTCTCCGGTCTTCTGGAGACATTCCTCCAGATTTCTGGCACAATCTTTCCCACTGTGTCCTCTGAAGCAGGATAATGATGGTGAAGGTGATGGGGAGGGTGAAGGGGATGGAGGCAGAGTCCACAAGGATCAGACTGAGGGGGTGTGAACTCATTCTCACTGTAGCTCCATAGGGATAGTCAGAATACTTGTGGCAGGGTCAGTGCTGAAGGGCAAAGAACAGAAAACTCAGGGAAGGAAGGGGATGCAGATGATGGTGAGAATGCAGATGATGGTAGGGGATGAAGATGATGGTGGGGATGAAGATGGTGGTGAGGACCAGGCTCTGGTAGCTCTGGGAGAAGAGCAGACCTGTGCTGCTTGTGCAGGCAGCCCGTACCTGCTGCCCAGCAGCTTCCAGAGCTGGGGTGGTGCTCCCCAAGGAGCTTCCCTGCTGGCAGGGCATGGCTGTGGTGAGAGCAGGGTTGGGAGATGTTTCCCAGCTCCTGTGTCAGGAAATGCAGCTCTCAACGTCAGCATCTCCTGACCCCAGGAGTTAACAGATGGTAATTTTATGCAAGAGAGTGGCTGGAGTGGTTTCCTCATGTAAATTAGTGACAAACTCCCTGATTGCCTTAATCACCCTCTGTCATGGGGGTGTAGCTCTTTGCCAGCTTTAGCAGGGGTGACAGAAAAAGTCAGCTTCGTCTCCTTGTCTGTGTTTTTGACAAATTGGTTCCTTTTTGTTTGCAATTCCCTGCATTCCTGATGGCTCTTCTGAGCTGCAGGAGCAAAAGCAGAAGGGACAGCCCAGGCAAACACTGGTGATGCCAGGCAGTGGGAGAGGTTCCTTGGAGCATCCAGGAGGGCAGGGGGCTGGGACAGGCTCTGGTCTAACCTGCACAAAATCTGGGCTAGCCCCAGAAGGGAATATTTGAATGACATCTTTTTTTGAGATGGTTGCTGTCAACTGGTGTCATTATTTCATTGGAATGGACTGAGGTTGAAGGGAAGGACTTCAAGTAGCTGGAACAGCTGAAATCCTAATCAGCAAAGGCAGATGTCCCCAGAATTAAAAACAGATGGGGATAAAAAAGAAAAGGAGAAATGGAAAGGAAATCTCAACTGCCCTGCAGAGGGAGAACTTGTCTCCAAGATCGTAGTTTTTTGTAAGATGCCAACAAGTCTGAAAAATGATGCATTTCTTTTGATGGATGGTTAGAAATACCAAGCAGTCATATTTAAACTTTTTAAGGACACTTCAGCCTGGCCCATGCTGTACCTGATGCCTGCTGGCTGATTTTTCCCAGGAAGAAGCCTTTCACCACTCAAGTCCCACCATCCCTGGGACAAGCTGAGTCCTGATATCCACATTTCCTACAAGCAGGAGATGCTGTTGTGTGTCTAATTTAGGTGAACTCATCTGGCCTGGTCCTTCAGCTTTTCCCTTTCTTTTTTTTTTTTTTTTTAAATGAACAGAGAGTTTTCATTTGTTTCACATGGGAATTAAAATCCTGTTCTTGCAAAACACTGACATAAATAATGAGTGCAGAGGGGCTATTCCTATGCTTAAGTGCTTTGCTGGATTAAGGCCCAAACTTTCCAAATGAGGTGTTTTTAAGTACCCACGGAAATATAGGGAAGTTAAAGGATAAATAAACTAAGTGCAATACAAAAGGTTACTGCAGTAATAAGTGAGATGTAAATAGATTGGTGTTTTTATTTCTTAAACACCTGTGGTTTTTTGGAAGAGGCTGAAAAATGTGTAGGATTTCTATGTAGGATTTTATCAAGAGATGGGTAGTATGGAGGCATCAAATCTGTGCTGCAAACACACTTGGGGAAGTGACTCCTCAAGTGATACAAAATTGTTTTCAAAATCCTGTGGTATTGTTGTGGTTCTGGTCATTGTAAGCCTAATTATGAATGGAAGTTAAAATATCATGTTCAGCAGATCTTTTCTTTATGTCATATCTGAGCACTTCCTTTGTCTCTTTGTCTCTTGAAAAAGCCTAATCAAGGTTTCAGGGCTTAATGCTGAAAATCATGTTTTCCTTGCCTGTAAGTTTTGGGTTGTTTCACTGCATTACCCCCAAAGGAATTTGAATTTACATTATCTTTTCTAAGTGATTCTAAGTAATTGTAAAACTTGTGCTAAAAGCGGGCAATGAGGGGATAATGCTTTCTAACTTAGACAAACTCCTGCTTTATCTTAAAAAAAAATAGAAAATCAACAGGTAAAATGCTGTAAATTGGAAGTTTTTGATGGAAAGTCAACATAAGATTGAAAGTGAAGCTTCTTGTAAAAGGAATGGGAAATCTCTTAACTCATGATAGCAGCCAGCTTGATAGTAATATAAGAATTATTCTTTCTAACCCACCTAAAGTTCAAGTTTCTAAAATCTTTAAGCTTTAGAGACAAGGGCTGTTCCTGTCCATGGAACACCAGGTGTAGAGGGGCAGCAACATCAGCTGAGACCAGTTCTGTTCACAGAGAACATGAATTTAAAGTGTAAAAATTCCCTTCAGGAGAAAACATTGGCTCACACAATTTCTAGGGCCAAGTCTCCAGGGACGTAGACCTTGAAAGTGGGGATGCTGTTCAAATTCCCCTGGAGAGGGTTTTGCTGTGAGCTAAAACTCATTAAAATGCATGGAGAAAGTGTCACTGGGGACAGGCTGTGGGCGGGACGCTGTTACACACACATCCCCTTTCCCTGGATTCCTGAGGCTGATGGGAATTGCCAAATCTGTTGTGTCAATAAATGTTCTTCCATCCCCTCAGCCCCTCACTGCCACGTTTTCCCCTCCCAGGCTGTACTCTGATTATCTGTACTTCGCCAGCGCCAACAAATCCGCGGAGGATTTCCACGAGAAGGTGGCGGAGTCGCTGCAGCTCTTTGAGGGCTGTGTGCTGGATTTCTCCCTGCGAGCCTGTGTCTACAACAACACCCTCAACAATGCCATGCCCGTACGTATTTCCAGCACTTTTGGCTCCTTGCTGCTTTCACAGAATCACAGAATCACCAGGTTGGAAGAGACCTTCAGGATCATTGAGTCCAACCCAGCCCCAACACCTCAACTAACCCCTGGCACCCAGTGCCACATCCAGGCTTTGTTTAAACACATCCAGGGATGGTGACTCCATCACCTCCCTGGGAAGCCATTCCAAAACTTTATCACTCTTTACACAAAAAACTTTTTCCTTATATCCAACCTCTGTTTCCCTTGGTGCAGCTTAATTCTGTGTCCTCTGGTTCTGTCAGTGCTGCCTGGAGACAGAGACCAACCCCACCTGCCCACAGCCACCTTTCAGGGAGTTGTAGAGCGTGATAAGGTCACCCCTGAGTCTCCTTTTCTCCAGGGTAAACACCCCCAGCTCCCTCAGGGGTTCCTCACAGGGTTTGTGTTCCCAGCCCCTCTCCAGCCTCGTTGCCTCCTCTGGCTGGGCTCAAGGGTCTCAAGGTCCTTCCCAAACTGAGGGGCCAGAACTGGACACAGCACTCACGGTGTGACCTCAGCAGGTGACCTTCCCAGTACAGGGGCAGAATGACCTCCCTGCTCCTGCTGGCCACACATTCCTGATCCAGGCCAGGAGCCATTGGCCTTCTTGGCCACCAGGGCACACTGCTGGCTCATGTCCAGTCTCTGTTGACCAGTACCCCCAGTCCCCTTCTGCCTGGGCACTGTCCAGCTGGACAGCCTGGTGGAAAGGTTGTTAAAGACACCAAAATCCTGTGCAAGGAAACAATGAGAAATCAAAACTTTCTCCCTCTTTGTAAAGCAGAGGGTGTAAATATATATGGAACATGTAAAAGATGGTGTGGGGGCCCAGCTGTCCTCTCAGCCTGTTCCCTGCTGAATGCCAACAGGGATAACACAGCCTTCCTATTGTGCAAGTGCATGGAGAGCACATTTAGTGAAGATTACAATTTAATGTGCAAGCTTTTTGCAGATGTCTCCAAAAAAGTAGCTCTGGCAAAGATCTTTGCAGTGCCAAATTGCCTCAAAATCAGAATAAATTATGTGTTCTTTTGTAAGAAAAGGCTACCAATAACTAGATAAAATCTTTTTTTTTTCTTTTTTTTTTTTTAATTGTGCATGCCAGAAAATTATACAAGAAAACAGAGAAACTGCTGGCAGGGGAATGGATAAGTATTACAGGATTACAGTTCCAAAATTCACAATTTTAGCATAGAACTGACTTCAGATTTTGCTCGAGGGCAGAGAATAATACAGAAGAGATGGACTTGAGGTATCACTTCTGGCCAGTTTGCCATTCAATCCTCTTTTATTTGCTCAGGCTGTAAAGGATTCAGAGGGAATAGTTCCCTCCTTTGCCTCTGGGGTGAAGTTTTTGCCTCTTCCACTGGATAAAATAACAGTGCAAGAGTGTATTCCATGGGCTGGAGCCCTGCAGCAGCAGAGCAAACAGGACACTGCCCTCACTTACCAGGTGGGCTGGAGCTGCTCATCCCAGGAGTTCCTCACACACCAATTGCTGCTGGGCAGCATCACAGAATTTTCCAGCCATCTGCTTGCACAAATGTATTCCTTCCAGTGTGGCAGAGAAAGGCAGAGAGAGAACCAGAAGGAAAGATTTTCCTCATGTTCATCCTCAGGGTGCAGAACCCATCTCCATTTGTTGTCTTCTTGAACAGTCCTCTTGAAGAAGATGCTTTTGGAAAAGAGCAGAAGAGGGCTCTTTCCTTCCATAGAGCCACAAGCAGGTGTTTGTAACAAAACCCACATGCCAGCTGTGCTCCTCAGTGGCCTTTTTTAGCTTCTTCTTTGGCCAAGTTGCTAAATCTGTTGTGTTCGTGGTTTGCTGTGCATTGAAAAAGTGAGGATTGCTGTCCCTGGTGAGCTCATTAGGTTGCTAATTCAGGAAGAGAAGGGGTTTGCTATTTGTTAATTCTGAAAGCAGAGAGGTGTCCTAGGCATTGTGGCTGCTGATGGATGCTCAGGGGGAAGGAAGGGGTGTTTGTTTGGCACCTGGGATCAGTGGGAGGAACATTACCCAGAGAAAGGCACAGTGACCAGGGTGATCCCAACTGTGGCCTGCCAGCACCTGAAGGAGCGTACAAGGAAGATGGAGAAACTGTTTACAAGAGCCTGGAGTGAGAAAAGCAACATTAAACCACAATTTTGCCCCAGTGCTGAGTGGGATGAGGCACTGACTGAGGGCTGGGGTGCTGCCCTGCCAGAATTATCCCATCTTAGTCTGGGCTCTTAATCAAAGAAGAGGTTCCAGATTCTGGTGTAGCTCATCTATAACAAAATCTGCTAAATATGGAGATTTATGTTATAAGCAGCCAAAGACACACATCAGAATCACCCAGGATAATAATAATAATAATTCAGCAATAACTGAAAATAAGGCTTTCAGAGAGGAATTTATGTATCAGTGTAGGTCACGGGGCAGTGTCAGAAGTGAAAGGAGTTGTTGTCTGACTTCATGGGCTCTGTGGTAATGCAAGCTGAAGATGTTAAATCTCTTTTATGAAAGATGCTTAAGACTTGGGATTCGTGTTCCTCTCCTCTGAGCCTGAAGGGATTTATAAAAATATTTATAAGCACAGTTGGAGGCTGGACTTTTTAAGAACACCAAGGTTATTCTTTTTATGTTTCAACTTGTTATGTAAAATTGAGGAGGGAAGAAAAACAGAGATAAGGGCAGGAGAGGCTGAAAATCTGCCTTTGCCCAGCTCTGGTCTGACAGAGTCTGGCTCCCTGGTACTCAGACAAGGCACCATCAGTGCTGCTGCAGCTGAGATCTCAGCCTAATCACTGCAATCAGAGGAGGCAGCAAAATGCACCCAAATCTAACACCAGAGTATTTGTCCTGCTCATGGCAGTGTGACCTGCTGCAGCTGAAAACCATGGAATCATTTAGGTTGGAAAAGACCTTTAAGGTCACTGAGTCCAAGTTTTAAGGCAGCACTGCCAATCCCACCCCTAAACTATATCCCCAAGGTGAAATCAAACTGAAATAAGCAGCCTTAGGGTCTGGAGGGACAGGACTGAGCATCTTCCCTTGAATTGCTGTTCATCCAGGGCTGAGAGCCCTCAGTGTCTGCATGACAGAGGAGCTTGGGTGTGAGGTGGCTGAGCATCCTCCTACAGATAATTGTGTCTGTGCAGCACTTTTACACAGACCTGTGGCTGCTGCAGCAAGTGCAGCTTGGTAAAATGACATCTCTCACCAGCAGAAAAGCTGTTTGCAAAGATTTCTTTAAACTGTTCAGAAAATGAGAGGAAGATTGAAAAATATTCACATACTTCCTTTTTGTCATTCCTTAAAAACACATTTTGGGGATTTTTTTGCCCAGATGCCAGAGGTGAGTGTTGTTTTTTTTACAGCTAGAAATGTTGTAAGGTGAACTAATTTGGGTTTTTTTGTACTCACAGGTGAGGTTACAGGTAGGGCTCTATGTTGTGTATCTCCTGGACTGGCTGACAGTTTTTAACAAAGATCAGATCCTTGTTCTTCGCCTGGAGGACCATGCATCAAACATGAGGTACACCATGCACATGGTGTTCCAGTTCCTGGATCTGGGTAAGTGCTTGCTGGCTGGTTTAAATGTGCAAAATCATTATTATCCTTCTTCTTTTAGGTTGGTTGCTTTATTAAGAGACAAAAAGAGAAGCCAAGGAATTTGGCTTGAAGGATGCATTAATCTCATTGCCTGGAGTCAAGCAAAATTAAATTCTCAAATGCCTGGTGTTAGAATATCTTAGTGAGAGTATATAGAGAAAAAACAATCCAAACCACTCAGAATGCAGGGATTTATCTTCCCTGTGCTTCTGAAGGCACTCAGGGCTTGTTTGCCACGGGCTTACCGAGATGCAAAGTTATCCCCCACAATTTTAACAAACTGAAGTGCTACCAGCCCAGAACCTGAATCTGAGCATGATGAAATGTTGTGTTTGTAGCCGAGGAGAAGGGGGAAATTGTGTTTTTGCTGTGTTGATTGAGACATCTGTTGCTAATCCTCGGAAGAAATGCCGGCAGACAAAACGTTGCCCAATGTTGATTTGACAGTAGCAAGAGAATGAAAATATGGCTGAAAAATCATCTCTCTGGTCCAAAGATTGGTCTAGATGATGAGAAAGCTTGGATGTAGCAGGCTGAACAGATGAAAAGCTTGGCATCTGCTTCCTGGATACGGTTTGTGCTGGAGAACGCCGTCGGTTTTTATCTTGCTGATGCACATTTATTCCCAAAGTGAGGGCATCTCTACACCTGTGCCCACTTTGATCCCACTGCCAGCCTCCAAAATAAACAAAACAGGGCTTCCATGAGTGCTGAGTGAAGCTTGAGGAGTTTCTGTTGGGTATTAGTCAACTCACACCATGAAATGGAATAGCAGCATAAAATACCTGCAGCTCCAGAAGGGATGGGAAGTTGTCTTCAATCACTGGGATTTTTTGAAAGCGGGTATTTTCCTCCAAGAGTGATTTATGCTGCTTTTTTATAGAGATGATTAATTAATGGGAGAGGAGCATGTGTTATTTCCATATTTACCAGTAGTGATTTATTTCACTGATCTAAGCCTCTATTCAATATTCTGAAACATTGTGGCTGCTAACAAAAATTACATTTTTCTCCCCATGGCAAACCTTCTGATTCAGTCATTAGATTTCTTCAGGATGGGCATTTTGGGAGGAAATATTTGAAGATCATTTCTTTTTCCACAGGACCTCTGAGTGAGAAACAAGAAGCTCTGATTACCAAGAGTCCTGCATCAAACACCCGAAGACCTGAAGACAGAAGCCTGGGCCCGATGCTTCCAACCACCAAGGCAATTTTAAGAGATTTCTATAGGCCTTTTAATACAAAACTGGCACAAGTTCTTTTTGATGATGCTTTTTTATGGAAGAGGACATAACGTGTAAATTTCTTGCCACGACTACAGTGCTTAAAGGAGTTTTTATTTTTTTAAATTCTATTTTTGTGTGTGGATATTTTACTTTTTTTTTTTTTTCCCATTCCAAAGAGCAGCCGATGGATGAGCTGAGAGTCTCACCTTCAGCCAGCACACATCTCAACAGCTCTACCACATTTTCCTTGGGAGAATGGAAAGCATCTTGCTTTAATCAGTTTATTGCAACTTCTTTCACCCCAGCAGAGGAGTGGACAAGCATTAGGACAATGATGTCTTACACTTTTCCACAGGGGTGTTGAAGTGTAACCTTCTCTGAGATGCTGCAGCACAGAGTTAGCATCAGTTTCCTACAATTACACTTGTAATCTCTCATTTTCAATATATGTTATTCACTCATTTTTTTTTCAAGCAATCAATGTCATTTAGTCATTAAAATTTTTAATTGAATTCAACCTAAAATTGTTTCTTTTTGTCAGCCTGTTTAAAAATGGTCTTCACTAACACTGAGTGTGTTTCCTTAATTCTGAAAGAAAGATAAAGTGCATTCACATAAATTTCCAAGTCTCATTTATATCTTCAAGATAAATGGACTTTCCTAGCAACAGTTCTTGTAAAAGCAAATTTTATAATCCAGGTGAGAATGGATGGCTGAAAGCTAAACTGGCCAATTTGGTATTTAGCATAACAAATTCATTGCCTTCCATATTTTGTTCATGTAAGTATGAATATGTATAATTTATTTATATTATTTTACTTCCCAGGAAACCACTTTTATTTAAAAGTCCACTCCTGGCCCTGAAGAGCTTTTATGGATATTTCTGCTGAATTCTGCAGGATTACTCTTCTCCATTGTGAAGGAATACACATTTTAAAAGCCATATGAAATTTTGCTATTAAAATCATAAATGAGCAGGATTCTCAGTACTTTACAGAAAGGGTATGTTACCTGAGGAATTAGGTTATGTGTTTCCCTCTTCAGGAAAAATGTCTATATTTAGTTAAAGAAGTTGAGATGCGCAGACTTGAAGAAAAAACCCCAACATTTTGGAAGTTATAGGGAAACTTGGGATGACCTGAAAGTTTTTATTTGACAAAAAAGATCAGATTTTTCTATGGATGTGCAACAATTCCATCTTTGATTTCAAACACACCTGGTTAGGTCACTGTCAGCTACAATCTGCAGCCTTCTGCAGGTGGAAATCCCAGCTAAGTAAGGGATTTTTTAAGAGACAAATATAAATGCTACCTGTTGATCATTTCCTCTCACGAGCTAAACTATTTCCTCCCTGAATGTTGTGTGGGTCAAAAAAGCTCCTGTCCAGCTGACAGCTATCAAAACTCCACAGAATTTTCTCTGGTTGGCATCATGGGTCCTTTCAACCACAATGCAGTTTTATTGATGGATTCACAAGTACATTTACAAATTTTAAAGGTAACATTTCCCTATCCCTCTCCATGGAGACATATTATTCACTTCATGTGCTTCTAAACTGAGAATTAATACTGAAAACTTGATGGATCCTGAACATTTCACACGGGAATATGATTGCTGACATGTGAGATGTTTTGCAACAGAAGACTGTTCCGAGGTTCTTTGCCAACTGGTAATGTGCTGTTTATAAAAGGATTCAGTCTGGGGTTTGAAAAGCCTAAAAAAAGTAATTTAGTGAAGTATTCTAGACAACCAGAACAGATTAGTTCTAGTTCAGAAATGTTCACAGACCAAAAATGGTTGGAGAGCTGAGAGTGGACTCCTTTAGCAGTACAAATAAACAGTATCATGGGACTGTGAAACAGAAAATCAGAATGAGTTTGCCACCACTTGTAGATGTAAAACATTTAATCAACAACTTATTTACACCAAAAATTCACCCAGCTGTGCTTTGATTTGGAATCAACACTGTGTGGTCAGGATAACTGCATACAGCTCTTTCCTAACCTGGCCTGCCACAGTCAAATATTCCCATCTAGTTGTCAACTACAGCCATGATCTAAGGATATTATTTCGCCAGCCCTAAAAGCTAATTAATACATCTGTCATTTTCATTAACTTGAGCCCTGAACAGCTCACACACTCTGATTTGTGCCTGTGGTCCTTCTGAAAGTGAAGTCTTCACTGAGGATGCTGTTCTGTCTCCATCTCCTTCATGAGCTCCAAAATAGGATCTCCTGATTGCTGCCTTGTGCTGTTGGGTTGTGGCATGACTAAGAATCAAACAGCAGCAAATATTGGTCAAGAAGTCATTTTGGAGGTAAGGATATCACTCTCTAGCTCAGGCTGTAAAAATAAAATTGAACTGGTGACTCAGAATGAAATAAACCAGCATTTCCTCAAGTGATGTGGCAGTGCTGGGTGTCAGAGCCCCTCTTCTCCAGCCACAGCCAATCTCTACACAGGACAAGGCTCACCCAAGTTCTTCCAGTTCCCTTTACCTTTCTGCTGACAAATCTAGCTGTGAAAAAATTCAATTTTATTGTTCTTAGTCACTGTAGCACTGAGGTGACCCACATCCCCAAAAGAGCAATTAGCCAAGGAGTTGGAATTAATAGCAAGACAATATGCTTTCATTTTTGGTGTTTTGTGCCAAAGCAGAGCAGTGGCTCCTTGCAAAGCCCTCAGAAACTCTGTGTCTCACACTGTGCTTTTGCTCTTATCTCTGCTGAACAAAACTAATCAAAGATGCAGCTTTCCTGAGTGCAAAGGCACTGAGGGAAGGGTTGTTTCCAAATGTTCTCACTGCTACTGCAGAGGAATGTGAAATGTGTTTTCTGTCAGACCTTGAGTGTTTGGGCCAAGCACCTTGGCTGTCTGGAAGAAGCACAATAAAAACAAAGGATCTCCTGCAAAGAAAACAGGCCCTGCTTGACGTGGAAAAGGATGTGTTGTTATCTGTTGAGTCCAGGCTCCAGGCCCTGGGCTTCAGCTTGGCAAACTGAGGAGAAATGGTGAAGTTGTTGCAGTTCTGAATGCATCTTTCTATCAAGAAATTAATTCATTTTCCAGCTAGGCCAGATGTTCTTTTGTTAAAGACAAGGCACAACAGTGTCATAAAAAGTCATTCCTGCTTGAGCCCCCTCACACAGGTGAGGGGGACATTGGATAGGACCAGAGGACACAGCCTCAATTTGCATCAGGGGAGGCTTAGGCTGGATTTTAGGAAAAATTTCTTCACTGAAAGGGTTGTCAAGCATGGAACAGGCTGTTCAGGGCAAAGTCACCACCTCTAGAGGGATTTAAAGGACCTGTGGATGTGGAGCTTGGGGACATGGGTTAGTGATGGCCTTGGCAGAGCTGTGGGGACAGTCTGAGATCTCAGTTCTTTTCCAACTTTAACAATTCCATGAGCAGTGCGTTTCCAACAGGAATTCTTGTCTTGCAGTACCATCTTGTGGCCAGCCCCAGCAGTGCTTTGTGCCATGAATACAGGATTTTCCTACTCTGGAAAAAGAAGAGGCAGGTGCAAAAGGAAAAAAATATTTCTGCTTCTTTTCAGATGCTCACAGGAATAAAATTTCCAGTACAGCTCAGGAGCTGGTGTGGAGAAGTGCTGGCTTGGCACAGCCTCAGCATGTGGAATCACAGAATCATTTAGGTTGGGAAAGAGCTCTGAGATCATCGAGTCAGAGACCCCAGCACTGCCAAGGCCACCACTGCCCCATGTCCCCAAGTGCCACATCCACACAGCTTTTAAATCCCTCCAGGGCTGGGGACTCCACCCCTGCCCAGGGCTGGACAGCCCTTTCCCTGTAGAATTTTCCCCTAAAATCCAGCCTAAACCCCTTGTTACTTGGGAGAAGAGATGACCCCACCTCATCCAGGCAAAGAGGCTGGGAGCTGCTCACCTCTGCTGAATTCATCCCTGTCCTGCTGGGGACTTAAGATGCTCTTAAGTCACAGCTTCTGTGAAAACTCTGCACTGCCTCAATCAATGCAAAGACCCTCAAAATGATTGCCAGCATGGCAGGGGCCTAATGGGCTGCCAGGCTGGAAGCTGCCATTAAAATTAGAGGCCTGCTGTGTATGTGTTAGGGCACAATTAGCAGAAAATAAGGTCTGAAAGAGACACAAACAGTAATCACTGCATGGCAGGTCAGAGGAAAGACACTTTTCCCTCACCCTCATCATTTCTGACCTTCCTTTGCTGGGTGAGAAACTTCCCCTTCCAGCAGGTGGTGATGTGATGGTGCCTCAGCTGGGCTGGCAGGGCTGTGGGAGATCTACTGAAAAAATGCTAAAAATACAACTCGAGTGGTTTAAAATTGCAGTTTAGTCCCTGAAGGAGCTGTTGCTGGGTGACACTGAACTGCAGGGCAGCTGCACAGGACACCTTCCTTGAGGAAAACAGGGAAGATTTCCAGTTCTTTCCTCAGTCTGGGAAGGTCTCACACACTTAGAAAATTATTTCTTCCTCTATTAATGAACAGGAATGAGGAAAGGGAAAGGCTCTACTGTTCTCAAAACACTGCAGTAGATGGACAACTTCAGAGCAGCTCCCAAAACTTCATTTAATTTAGGCTACAGAGGCCTAAGCCATAGATAAATATCCATAAAGCCATAAATAACTTGGAGTTAAGCTTTTAAAGAAGCTAAAACCAGTACATCCTGATTATTGAACACATTGGGTGTCTCAGAGACCAAAGATTTGGGGCTGCTGCTGCACTGTCTGGGTGGTTAATTGGGTCAACACAAATTTTTTCCTCCTCTAGATTGTTGAAATTGTTGGAATCAGAGAGAGAAAGCAATGAAAACTTCTGTCCATCAATACAAGCTGGGCACTCCTACAGGGCAAGGAGGCAAAGGCTGTGGTAAAACAGCTACAGAAAGGAATGGAGTAATGGGAAAAATAAGAAAGAAATCCTGCAGCTGTGTCTAGTGAAATCCTGGACTGCTGAGAACAAATTGATGACACAAAACTGCATGGAAAAAAGTAAAGCCAAGCAAGGCAGCCAAAAAACCCAGGAGAAACAAGACAGAGAAATAAGCAGAAAGGGATGTGTAGCTGTAAGATGAAAGGTGGAATTTTTTTTTTTTTTACCATCTGAAAAGGCTTAGGAAAGAAAAATAATCATATCACCTGGAAAACGTGTTGGCCTGACTGGAAAGGCATCAGCTGAGCCACTGCAGACTTTGCTTTTCTTGTTTATTGCACTGAGAGGTTTAAATTCAGCATCAGGGATGGGATTCATTGCAATGTGGGTTCCTCACCTCCTCTGCCTGGCTTGTACAAGACTCAAATGCTCCATTTAAGCTTGGGAAGGAGGAAACACTGAAAGGGAATGGAAAAATTATTGAGGGGAAGGTCTAAAAAAAGAACAAGAGGTGCTTGACTGGATTAAGAGTCTGAAAGAGAGGCTAAAAGCTGCATTTCTGGCTAAGAGGAAAGGATTGGCATTAAAGATTTCTCAGGTATCATCTATCCCTGGGTGCAGGATTTAGATGAGAGGACCCATAAGAGAGCAGGATGTAGAACAGGTGGCAAAAATACAACATGCCTTTTATTTTGGGCACTGTCTGGGGGAAAACTCATTGATTCCAGGAGCTGGGGTGTGCTGCTGCTGACAGAGGCAGGGTGGGGTGCAGCACTTTGCCACCCCAGCCCCCTCCAGCTGCAGCTCTGAGGGGCCACCAGGCAATTTTTTATTTCCCAGTGCTGTAAGAGCAGCAAGAAATAAGCATGACTGGGCCAGCACCACACCACGAGAGGGCAGGGCATAGCTGGAAATTCAGCTGCAGCTGGAAATCCAGGGCCACAGCCAGAGCCAGCTCCTTGTCCTCATCACAGCTGGAGCAAAGGACACCTGGAAGGTGCAAAAAGGGGGAAAAGGAGGGACTTGCCTGATAGTGTGTGTCTGGTGGGTAAAAACCCCAGAGATCTCACCAGAATTGCAGCGAGTTGTGGAGAGAAATTGGTTCTCATGCTGTGGAACATAAACACACAACATAACACAATATAACTCATAAGTAACTCAACAAAACTCATGCAAAACAAAACTGGGAGAGTTAGACAAAAGGGCTGAAACACACTCAGCAGTGTGATTTACACACAGTATAGAATCAGGGAATTGTTTATGTTGGGAAAAAACTTTAAGGTCATCAAATCCACCCTCATTGATGCTCCTCACTCAGAGCCATTGGCGCCATAATCCCACTTTTCTCTTGCATGAGCCAACCAGAACTGGGGGAACTTAAACTCACTCTGATCCACTCTGCTGAATGCAAATCCCTTCTCAAAGCTCAATGCAATTTTGAAGGTGCCAAATAAAAACCCCACTTCCTTGCTGTGAGTGGGAAAGGTAAGCCCAGCTCCTCTGAATTTATAATTTCAGTAGAATATTCAGTTATCCTGTATCAGGATATATCAGGAAAAAGACACATGGACAATTCATCCCCACTGAAAATTCCTCCTGGGCCAGAGGCACACTCAGCAGCCAGCTCAGTATTCATTGCATCATTGACAGCATTTCCTAAGTGCTCTGGTGCCTCACAGTGACATTACCAAAACAAGCACTGCTGAAGCATTTTGTTTGCTTCAGTAGTACTATTAATCCATGAAAAAAAGTTTCTTGGACTGAAAAAAAAAATAAATAAATAACACCTACCAAATTGGCAAATATGAGTCAGTCCTTGACAGTGCTGTGTCATACAGCCCAGGGTGAATCCTGGAACATTTGTTCCCAGTCCAAATGAGCAGGAAGCCTGGCCTATTCCAATAATTAATAAGGGCCTTCCTAAAACTGGATTACGAAATATTTCACTTCAGCAGGTGGTGCTGCAGAGCAGTTCTGTCATTCTAAGCATGCCTGAGCTTTTGTACTGCTGCTTTTGAGAAGAACTGAATTTACATTTACATTGGGCTGCTCTCAATAGTTTCCCTTTCTTCTGTGTGTGTTACAGAAGTGAATATTTCCTAATGAACACCCCAGTAGGTACCTCTTGCTCTGGAATTACAGGCTGGGGGGCAAAGGCAGCACAGCAGGAGCTAAGGTAGGTGTTTGAAACAGAACAATTCAGCGAGAAATCAAACTCCTGAGCTTCTGAAGCCAGGAGGTTCAAAGCACTTGGACTAGCAGAAGTGAATGGTTGTGAGCATGATAAAACCTCAGGAGGCAGGAGCTGGAGGTGTCCAGCACTGCAGGAGGCAGGGTTTGCTGAAGTTAACAGCTGCCAGAGCCAGAAATTGGGAATTTTAACACTTAAATTGAGGAACTGCTGTGCTGGAGAACTGAAGAACTCAGGGCAGAGAGGGGTGAAAGGCTCCAAGTGCAGCCCTGGTGAGGGTGAGCTGATCCATTTTGGAGAAACTGAGGCACGTGCCAGAGAGAGAGCCAGCAAAGAGAACCAGCTAACAAGAGATGTTTGCTCACTGCTGTCTTGGCAGGTATCTCAGATATTTTAGGCTGTAAATCTTTAAAATTTGAAGCATCTTCACCTGTGGCTGTTCAAAAATCTGTTACTGCTCCTAGGGACTACTTTTTCTAAGGTCCACATTTTCTTCATTTTTCATGTCTTCTGTATTTTCTTTACTTCCAGGAATGCTGCATCAAGGATTTCCCCACAGACAACAATACATCCAGCTGATGGTTGTAGTCACCAAACCTGAAGGAAAGGAAGATGATCTTGCAGCTGTCCCCTGCTTCCTTGGGATTCAGGAGGCCTTAAAGACCTTGCCATCCCCATATCCTCCTCAAACCTCGAGGAAGCCTCTAACAACAACCCTGGGCAAACCTCAGGAGGCAAACCAGCCATGCTGCCTTGGCTTTACACCTAAATTGATATTCCCCTGGGACTAAAATAGCACCAACAGTTCCTTGACTGATGAAATAACCTGGAAAAAAAAAAGAAAAGGTAACTTAGGCAACCCAACCTATCCACATGTGGCCCCAGGTGAGAAGACTGAAGGACAATGGAGAGAATTTGGCCAGGTTTGCATCCAGGCATGGGGAGAAGTTCTGCAAGGAACCAGCCCAGTGTTTGCTTTCTGGTTGCTTTAAAAGGACAAGACAAAAGGGGATATGTGGAATGTAACTGATTAGAATAAGGAGCTTGAACAATATCCTGAGATTGTTTTGGTACATGGAGCTGCTCACAAAGCTTTGTGAGGGTAGCCAAAAACTGGTTGTCATTAAGTCCAAGAACCAAGAAACTATTGAATTTTTTTTGAATAAAAATATTTTATATACTTCGAAACAAGCACATTGTTATTTAGCCCCATCCAGGCCTGGGTTTCCTGACATATTTATCCTGCTTTTCCTCAGAGCAACCAATTTCCACACACATGCTGCAGATTTTCTGCTTTGCCATCAAAACCATTTCCCAGAATAAGCTGGGCTGGTTCCTGGCTGTCCTTGAAGCATTTCCACACCAGCCCAGCCTTAATGAGCATATGCAACACAAGCGGCCTCAGGTTTGCAGGCCAGGTAGATGCAAACACTTACATAAGGCCAAAGTTTTTTCATGGAATCACAGAATCACAAAGTGGAAGGGACCTCAAAACCCCCCAAGTTCCAACCCCCCACCAGGATCAGGGACACTGCCCATGTAACACAAGCATTTTAAAATCCCCCAGGAAGAATACTGAAGTATAATTTTTTTCCCCCGAACTACAATCTCTCAAAGTTACTCAATGTTAAGGAAAATGCACACATTGACATGCAAAGCCCTCAGAATATTATTCAGGGAAAGCATCTCTGGGTGAGTCACAGTAGGAAATGCAGATGCCCAAGATATGGATACAGTGCTGTTCACTGCAGTTTAGAAATCATTTTACATGTTTAAAGTCAATTTGAATATGACTGTAAGGGCCAGCAGCACCAATTCCCAGCATCTACAATTTTGTTTTTGTATTTTATTGAATCTATTTGGGAAAAGAATTGCCTTCCCTTGCTCCAGCATGAAAATGAAATGAAACTCACCCTTGCAGAGCAGAGCAGAAGCCTGGGTGCCACAAGTCTCACGTTGGACAGGAGGTGGTGCCACCACATTCTCATCAGCAGGGACATCCATCCCTCCTGCAGACAAACCCAGGTGTGCACCGCAGGGAATGTGGGATGGCTGGAAAGGGTGGGACAATGCCAAAGTCACCCGTGGAGAGAACAACACAAGTTCTCCAAAGCCTCCTCTGGGTGCTTCTTTTGGTGAAAAGGCATTTCCTTTCTTCTCCACAAATCCTGCTTTGCAGGAGCAGCCAGTCCCAGCTGTTTTCTCCAGTGTTTGTTCCACCCAGGGCAGGTCACAGCTCAGCAGGTCCTGGGCAAACAGATGTGCATCCAACACACCTGCTGGGAACCAGCTGGAGGCTGGGAAGGAGCTTGGCTGCTGCTGGAGGAGCATTTCTCACACCAGGAATTTGTTCTGACCAGCAAATCCAAGCTCCAGGCGTGGGCTGCTGTCTTGGCTGTGTGAGTCAGAGGGCTGGAGTGGCCTAGTTTCAGTAAAAGAGGCACTTTGGGGTGAAATGTTCAATCTTCTCATCCCTGGGAGAAAATGTCTCATCAAAATTTTATGCGGCCTTGGGATCTTGGTGTTTCATCAACAAGGCCTTTCCAGATGAATAAATAAGAAAAGACTGGAATATCACAAATTGCTGGTCCAGAGGAAAAATGAAAAGTAGATTAAAAAAGAAAAAAAAAAAATCAAGCATTTACTCAAAATTTATGGACATTTATATACACATTTGGGAGTTGCTCTTGCAAGGAATGAAAGTAACTGGGAATTTCCTATATCACTCCTCCTTTCTCCCTGGGGTACTTCACAATGTCACCTTTGAGCTGAGCCCCTGAATGTGTTTCTGGGATAAGTAGTGCAGGGTGTGGGGGATAGGTCCCCTCAGATGGGGTTTTAGGGACCCTTCTAAACTGAGCATCCATTTATATGGCAACCTTTCATTTCATGGGATGGGAGTTGATGACCCAAGTGGTCTTGTCTAGCTTCTTATTTAATAAAATTAGTAAAAAGAAATGTTTGCTGTTCTGGAGCTCTTTTTAAATGCCAGGATGAAGCTCTTATATAATAAAGAGAAGATTTTAATTGGTCATAATAATGTAAAAGAAGGTTTGATCTCTTTGTACTCATCCACCTCCCTAGTGAAAATAACAGGTTTTTTTCTTTACAAGCACAATAGACAAAAATTACTGTTTGTAGTGGGGTTTTTTCAGTCTATCTATACAGAAGGTCCAGTTATACAATGCCCCATCCCTGTAACTGTCCAAAGCCAGGCTGGATGGGGTCCTGAGCACCTCATCAGTGGGTGGTTTGCCTGCCCATGGCAGGGGGTTGGAACAAGATGAGCTTTGATGTCCCTCACAACCCAAACCATTCTGTTATTCCATAAAAAAACCCATTTTCCAAAATTACAAACTGTGTTTCAAGCTATTAAGAAAAGAGTACAACAGATTTGGGCTGCTAAAGTACTGTAGGGTCCCTCAAACACTGCATTTGTCCCTGTGCATACTTTTCCATCCTTCCCAAATATCCTTGAAATGATTCAAATTCCCCCATTTCTCACAGCCCTGCAGTGCTGCTTCTTGGGCTAACACAGAATGGTAGAGAGGAATTACCAACTGCAGGGTTGTGACCCCACCCCAGAAGACAAGAACAACCCAGGTTGCTGTTAATAGAGCCCTTGGGGTGGATTAGAGTGAAACAACACTGAATATTCAGTGTTTGTAAACAGACACATGGAGAGTTTATTGCGGAAAAATTGGGTTGTGCAGGAGAACAGGTATGGAGCTCTTTGGGTTGTTGTTATCCATGGGAATATGGCAATATAAAAGCATAAAAACAGCACTTGAGAAAAGGTAGAAGAAGGAAGGGATGAGAATAATCTCACCACCTGTAAGCCTTGTGATGAGACTTGCTGCAAGTTTGATGAGTGTTGGTCAAAGCCACGGTTGCAGTCTGGATCCAGGGGGTGGTGGGAGGAACCCCAAAAAAGCAGGGGGGAGAAAGCCCCAGGAGCATTTTTACCACTCAGGTTAAATGGGAACAGCCAGGGACCTCCCCTGGGGCAGGGAGTTTCAACTGGATGATGGAATGTTGTGGATCAGCCTCCTCAAGGAGCCTTTGGCACCTTCTGAGGTGATACAGCTGACAGCACACCGGTGCAGCTGAGCCAGCTGTGGCCCATGAGCACAGGGGAACACCTTCAGGCCCTGTGGGAATTTACCACAGCTGAGTTCACTGACGAGGACAAAGAATCAGTCCCTGCCTGCCAGGGTTCTCCTCTTTCCTTATTTTATTCACCACCAGCTCTAGTCTGATGTGGGCTGTGCTCTGCACCATTCTACAGAGGATGGGATTCAGCTGAAGCATCTATAGGACACTCATTCTGGACAATAAATGTCATTTTACTGAGCACTCCTGCACGAGGTTCTTTGTTCTTGGACCATGGTGTGTCTACGAGGCAAAAGAAAACCTCTGAAAACCATTTGGCCACATAAGAAATTCTATACTTTCAGATCATTCCAGTTCAATTAAATGAAAAAAAATATTGCATAAAACATGTGAACTGCTGCTAATGCCATGTATTGAAAAATGCCAAGTCCAAACCGACGAAATATGAGATTAATTAAAATAAAACATTAGTGCTTTTTCTGAGACTTGCATTTCCCTGTTTCCTACTTCATTTTCATGTTTGCCTTCCCAGCCACGTAGGCTAGAAATGAACCTCTTTTTAAAAGAAAGCTGAGACTCTTACACATTAAATCAGTTCAGCTGATGGAGCCCTAAGGAAAATATTCATTACCAGGTGAGTTGTAATAAAATCTCCCATGACTGGCCCAGGGAGTGCTGGGTGGCTCCTGGTGCCTGGCTGATCTCCAGCCCTCTGCCAGGTCAAGGCAAACATTGGAAGCCGAGGCAGTGAACAAACTCCATGGATTGGCCTCATTATTTACCCCATTATTGCCTCATTATTTACCCCATTATTGCTGCAGGTGATTAGGTTACTCAGGTAGAGTTCCTCAAAAGCCAAGCATTTGCATTCATCTATTTTCACAAGATTCTGCTCACACTTTGACCCTAAACCAACACGTTTCTGTGCTTTCACCATGACAAACACCATTTAAATAAAAAATGCATTTTTTGTTCTAACACCTGAGACTCTCAGGAAATATCAAATCTATGCTGAGCTAAAGGAGGAGGAAGTGCCAGCACAGGAAAATAGAGCAGGCCTTGAATCAATTAGCACCACATGGTTTTATTTAATGCATTTATTATGGTTTCTACTCAAAAGCTAGCCCTTGCCCAGTTACATAAAGCTATCATTTTCTGGATGGCAGGGCTGGAACTGTCTTTATAAAATCTGATATTATTTTGGTTCATTATTCCAAGAAAAGTTACTCTTTACTTTTGCTAAGCTCAAGGAAGCAGAATGAGGCTGGCACAGATAGTTTGGAAGAAAACAGGCAGGAATTTTGTAAAACAGCGATTTTATGGGTAAAGTGAAATGTACAGAGAGACCCTGTCACAATTCCAGGTGCCATCACGTTGAGTTGGACACCATTCATGGAGAAAGTGGGACAAATACACAAATCAAGTGATTTTACAGCTCCTCAGGGAGCAGCACTAGCCAGGGAGCTTAAATCCATTAAACCCCAAACTTTAACTTTTATTATTGCTCCTTCAAGACAACCTCCTGGAGGGTGGTGAGGGATGTGCTGAGAGTTTGGGAGGGAAATCCTGAGTTATCTACCTTGGCATTGAGGAGCTGATACCAATGTACAGCCCCAGATTTGTGCCAGCTGCAGATCCAGGCTTGAGGATGTGCCCATATCCTACAAAAATCAGAGAGCTCATTGTGTTCCTGCCCTTCTTGTTTCCTCCAACTCTTCCTCATTCATCCCAACCTTTTGTTGCCACTTCTCCTCTCCTTTTACCAGCAATCCCCATAATCAGTTATATCACACTTATTTTGGGGTTTGTACTGTAGATACAATCTCAAATTTCCATATATTTTCTATACAAAATGCCATATACTTCTCTAAACTTTGGCTTACGTGAAGAATAAAAGGAATAAAGTTAGATTGTCAGAAATTTTGCAGTTAGGTTTAAAAATTAAAGGAAGAAATCAACATTTTAAGACATCCTCCTGAAATCTTCTATCTCCTTGCTCTGCTTGATGGTTGAACTGTCAAAAGCCTCTACAAAATGATCTGTGGACCTACTCTCTTTGCAGAGCTGACATTTTACAGCTGGAAACAAGCACAGAAACAGGAATTTGTGTTGCAGTTGAATATAGGACCAATTTCACTGATTTCCAATGTGTTACCCAAGCAATATGTGACTTTTTGATATATATATATATATATATATTTATTTATTTTTTAAAAAGGAAATTCAAATTAAAATCTGAACTGAAATCTCATTCTAATGAAATACACTTTCAGGCCTGAGCCCACTTTGCCTCATGACTGACAGTGCTACAGACCTTATAACTGAGAAGTTGTTTATTTTAATCACAAAATCACAATAAACTGCAAATGAAGTACTTGAAGTTTTCAACTGTTCAGGACCAGAACTACAACCACAGCCTGAGTTTTGAGTCCATGGTTTCACTCTAAGTTAGCTAAACAGAACATGAGTTAGTTAAACAGAACAGTGGGGTTTTGAGGATATTTTCTTTGGGAGTTCCTGCAGTAGTTACTGTGGAATAGCACATAACATAACCACAGCCTTCCAAGTGTTAATTGCTCTAAAAAGCAGGATAAAGATTATATTCCTGACATGCTGCCAACTTGGAAATTATCCTCTTATTAAAGCTCTAACCTGAGAAGAAAAAACCTGTGACTCAGGACTCATGAGAACATTAAAAAATATAGCAGGATCTTTTCTACTTTCTCTTCCCTCTTTCCTTCAGGGATAACAATAATAGCAATAACAACAACACAGGTTCTACCATTTTTAAAAATGAATATGTTTCCTTGGTTGCATCAAAATGACTTTGCTTAGATTGCCTGGACTCCACATGGCACTTTATAATGAGCTCTTTTATTAGTGTTTAAGGTTAATAATCTTTTTTTTTTTTAATCAGAAAATTGGGCTAAGTTTACTTCTTTTTGATGAAAATTCAGATGAAATCAATGGCATATATGTCACTGACTGCAGCACTGTAACACCACAGGATGCTGTGTCACACCATGGGCTCGTTCTCCACAGACACTGCAGGGGTCAAACTGAGGAAGGCTTTGGTTCCTTTTTTAGGGGAACCAACCAGGATCAGGATTCAAACCTGTACAGATTGAGGAATGCCACTGAAACCTCTCTGCTGGGCTGAATTTATTTGTTTCTCTTCACTCAAAGAACATGTCTGGATGTGCTTTTTGTTACTGGATAACCTCTGCAAAGCCTACACTGACTGCAAGCAACAAACCATATTTTATTAATGTACCATGGGTGATTACCAAGTAATGGTAGCAAATTCAGAAAAATCCATTCTTATTTAAATAAAATAAACGAGCCGGGTTTGAGATTTGCAAAAGCTTTTTAATAATATTTCAGTCTCGGAATGTGCATTTTTTCATGCTGATAGATATGAAGAATAACCTTATGGAAGTTGCTGGAGAAAAATGAACATAGGGGGAGAACTAAGGAATCTGAAGCAGAAACCACAGCCTCATGGTAAGGGAAAAAAGGAAATGTCTGTTGTATCTTGTAAGTGAAATTTATCTGTTAAACTGACATTTTGAGGCTGTAGTTGGAGGTCCTTTGAGAGTAAATATTATTACACAAAGAAAAAGAAATGGTAGGGTCCTGACAACACAAGTTGCCAGTAATTTGATTCATTGCCTCAAGTAATTCTTGCATGTAAACAGAAGCCCCCCAAACCCACTCCCACACACTGCTGAAAACGTTCTGTGTTTTGTTTTGTCAGCTGGATGAAAAGCCATGCCACAGTTTGTTTAAAGAAAAAGCTTTTTATTTCACAAAACATACTCCTCAGGAAGCCACCAGAGACCAGCCTGTAGAGCAGAAAGTACAACAAACAGATCCAGGGTAATCCTCACCCTGAGAATACCAGGGTAAGCAAAATACATTTTCTAACATAAAAAATCGCTGCCTTCCTTGGACATATTGTGTGATGAAGCCACCATGGATTTACCCTCTAAAATATGAACAGGGATCTTCAAGAAAAGAAAGTTTAATTACTGTTTATCCTCTTGAGTGTGTTCTGGGGGCGTTATTGATTTGCTGTGTTTCTGTATCAAGAGTGTTTGAATTCAGGGATATTCCCACACAAATCTTCCTTTTGTGACAATCCTAGATACAGAATCTCAGAATGGTTTGGGTTGGAAGGGACCTTAAAGCTTGTTTAGTTTCAACCCCTGCCAAGGCAGGGACACCTTTCACCATCCCAGGCTGCTCCAAGCCCCAATGTCCAACCTGGCCTTGGACACTTCCAGGAGCAGCCAGAGCTTCTCTGGGCACCCAATTCCACTGAAAAAACCTCTGCCATTAATGTACTGGTGACATTTTCCTGGTCAATTGTGATATCTTTGCCTTTAACTGCTCCTTACTCCACATATTTGTGTTCCCATCCTGGTTGGGATCTGCCAGATTCATTTCAGACTCATCCTTTGCTGCTCAGTGGGGAGGGTAAAGAAAAGTCAAACCAGCCAGAAAATTCCAGCTCCTCCAAGAGAACAGTAAATAGGACACCCCAACTTCAATTACCCTCTTGGATCCTGGAAACATTTTGAATACTTCTGGCTTCATGCTGTCCCAGAAAGTCAAAATTGTTCAGACACATTAATTTAAAAAAATAGAGAACAATCCATTTCATTTCTAACTGGAGCAGATCAAAAAACACTCTTGCATGTATTTTTCTTGTCCAAGTCCCAGACAACATCCCTCAACTTTGTGTTCTTGGTCTTGTGAGACAGAAATCAGACAGAGTGAAAAGCAGCCAAATATGGAATAAACATTTTTCAGTGAAAGCGACTTTGAGAGTCAATCCATGATAACTTCCTGAATTACAGTCTTAAACTCAGAGGAAAATTTTGTTACACAGTAATTTTCTACAGATTTTTTTTAAAAGTGATATATAAAGCCAGTGAACATCAGCCTTTGACAATTTTATCCAAATTCTGTAATTTTTAAATATGCTTTTGGTCCACTCTGAAAGTGGAATCATCTGAGTAATTAAACTAGAATATTATTTTTATTAAAAATGGGTCTTTCTGTTAAAATTTTTCATTTTTTCTCTCTTTTTACAGTTGGCTCAAAGACCATAAAGGCAACTGTGCTTGTGGGCTGCTTGGGCTTTGTCCCAAGACAGAGTTCTGCCAGCTCATCATTCCAGTAAAGAATTTATATTAGAATATAAGGTACAGACAGGCCAAAAGAACCTGATTTTGATGTTTCTGAGGAAAAAAAAAATTCAGATGACAAGTCATCCAGGCTAAGGAACAATGATCAGACTGAAAGGAAAAGTTTCTCCTGTTTCCCCTGGGTAAAAGCCTGAGTTGGTGAGGATTTGCATTCAGCAGTTTCAAAGCATGCTCATTTTGGTTGGGGTTTTCTGCACAAAAGTCTGAATGTTCTGCAGAGAGATTGAAGTCAGCATCTCACTGAGCCTTTTTCAGCAGAAGGCTTTGCCACCATCTACCGAGGGGATTTTCAGTGCCAGGGAAAGCAGGAGATTGCAGGTCAAACACGGCGCTCTCCAAAAAGGCAGCTGGGATTCCTCCCCTCATTTCTGAACCTGAGACTGATCCATTTCCCCCTCCTTTGCCCAGTGGAAAGGTCTCCTGACTTCTGTAATTAAAGCATTTTAACCAGAGGATGGAGAGAGAAGAAAACAGAGGCAGAGGAGATAAAATACTTTCCCTAACCTTTATTCTTTAATTCAGATGGAAACCCTGAGGAGAGCTTAGAGCCCCTTCCAGCACCAAAAGGGGCTGCAAAAGAGCTGAAGAGGGACTGGGGACAAGGGATGGAGAGACAGGACACAGGGAATGGCTCCCACTGCTAGAGGGCAGGGCTGGATGGGAGATTGGGAAGGAATTGTTCCCTGGCAGGGTGGGCAGGCCCTGGCACAGGGTGCCCAGAGCAGCTGGGGCTGCCCCTGGATCCCTGGCAGTGCCCAAGGCCAGGTTGGACATTGGGGCTGGGAGCACCTGGGACAGTGGAAGGTGTCCCTGCCATGGCAGGGGTTGAAAGTAAATGGTCTTTAAGGTCCCTTCCAAACCAAACCATCCTGTGATTATATAATTCTATATAATAATATAGATTACATAATTCTGTATAATTCCCACCTTCCCACCACAAGTTTCAGCAAGATCCAGCATTTCTCCCAAACCACACCAAAGCATCTTTCAACCCAACCATGTCAGCACACAGAGCCCTCTTCTCCCTCAGTGTCACCTCCACAAAGCTCCTGTCCTGGGACAAGTTGTGGGACAACCTGCTTGGTTTTATTGTGCACCTTTGTGACACTCAGGGGGCCAAGCCAAGCCAAAAGTCTGGGAATTCCTCTGAGTGCAGGTGGGGAAATCATCAGATCTCAGATCAGCACCTCAATCCTTTGGCATGGAAGAGGCATTTCCTGGCATTTCCTGGCATTCCATGGCATTCCATGCCATCTTCTGGCATTTCCTGGCATTTCCTGGCATTCCATGGCACAGCTGGCTGATAGTGACGACTGGAGCAGCACAAGGTTGACAATGGGCATAAAGAACTGTTCCCTACCCATTTCAAAACCTGTGCCACTTAGACAAAAATTGCTATTTTCTTTCACACTGACTGATTCCAGGGAGTCCCTGGAGCCTGCTGGGTCACCAAGCTGGTGAGTTCATGATACTTTTGATAATCAGCATTTATTTCCATGTGGCTTGGCTGATAGACAGACTGACAGCATTGACAGAAACTGAAACTGTGAGAGCAGCATAGAGGGACTGATGTGGAGAGAGGCTGATTCTCAGTCTGCAGGGGCAGCACTGCTCCGTGCCAGGACAGGATGAGAGGTGGGCTGAGAAACTGAGCAACAGACAAACCCAGTGTTTCCAGTTTTTTGTCTTTTTTTTCCCCAGAAAGCAAGATCTCTCAGCTGGGGGGGGGGGAGGTTTGCTGGAAGGTGTTCAGAACAACAAATGGGATTATGAATTTTTTTTTTTTTTTTCTTCGCATTTTGGGTGCTTTAAATCAACTGGACCAGATTTTTTCTGCCCATCACAGCCATGGTAGTGCAGGTCAGCAGTGACAGCCACTTTGGGGGNGGTGCTTTAAATCAACTGGACCAGTGGTAGTGCAGCTCAGCAGTGACAGACACTTTGGGGGTCATGCCAATTCATGCCATTATTCTTTGGGGGTCTTCAAGCCACCACAGACATCTGGGGCATCAGGGGAACCCTCAGCCTGGCTACTGGGCCCCCATTTCAGACCTCACAAGACAGGGGCTCATGAACACCCATTACAAGGTGTGAGGGACTCTGCTTTTTTCTCCATCCCCTCTGCCTTTGTGCCCAGCCCTGCCTGCTGGAAGCAGAAAATTTCCTTTCCCCAGTTTGCTCCTTCTAATTGTCACCATTTTCAGCACGAAGGTTTTAGTGTTAATTTGATTTTTGCTTCAGCCTCACTGTTTTCTTCTTATCCCCTGAATTCCCTAAGCTTTCCATCCTAGCAGTGCTGCTGGTTGCTTTGTTTCTGCTGGTAAATCTAAATTATATTCCCTAACCCCATTTGTATGGAAGATTACTAGCAAAGCAGGCTGAGGGGGGAAGTCAATCAATGAATTAACCTCCTGGTTGAATGCCACAACATGTGACAGGACAAATGTATCATGGTTTAGAAATGCAAATTTCAACAAGGGGGATTAGTGCAGTTTATAATGACCCAGAGTGCTTGCCTTTAAAAAACGATGCCCCAGATGGATTCAGCCTCTGGAGCTTCAGCAATGTGCCTGCCACATGAAAAATGTGCTCCCATCGAGGAGTGGGGACTCCAGGCTCAGTATTGATTGAAATTTATCAGCAGGTTTCACAGGCAGCAGAGGGTTTGTTCAGTGCAGACAACTGGCTGAAAACAATATTTAGTTCATTCCCAGGGCTGAGCAGAGAGGTGTGTGGGCAAAATTGTGCATGTAAAGCTGGGCAGGGGGAAAAGCAAATCCTTCCTTCCGAGTCCCAGAGAAGGCAGATCAGTCCTCAGCCTGAGGGAGCAGCTCTGGCACAGGAGATTTGATTTGTGATGACCTGAGGAACTGGGAAATCAGCCGTGGGACAGCTGGAGTCTGGGAAACTCTTCGGTTCTGCATCGGGGGGATAGTGATGCCTTGTGAAGGCTGACCTAGAACAGAGACTAGACAGAACTAAAGAATAAAGCAGGGATTTATTAAGAGGCCTCAATAAATCCACCTTGAGCAGCACAACCCAAAAATGGCCACACAAAAAAATGGACCATTGGTCACGGGCTCTGTCACTTTGATGAGTTCTGCTCCATTTGCATATTGGAGTTAATTGTTAATTCCAGCTTTAGCCCATGCAGTCCCATCCTTCTTGTTTTTCTCTCCTCAGCCCACGTTGTTTGTGCTCTTGGGCTGAGATTTGGATCATTTGTCCTTGGTCCCCAGCTAGAGAAGGAATTGTTTTGTCTCCCTGCTCTGTGAGGAGAGCTCACCATCCTCTAATAGGAAGCTCAGAACTTCACACTAAAGCAGCACAGAATCTGAAAAATATAAAAGCTAAACGTGAGGCATCAAGAGAAGCTGCTGATCCCTGGGGCACCTGGAGGAGCTTTTTGCTCATTAATGAGGGAAGAGCATCCTGTTCCTGTCCTTGCACTCTTGAAGAAGGGACCGCTTAAGAGAATGATGAGTGAGGTTTAGAGATTTGCTGTAAATGTCCCCATTTCCTTGGATTGGCCAACTGGGGCCAGGAACTCTTTCTGTGGGCACACAATTCCATATTTTCCATCATGGATTGTCTCCTGGCATCCCCTTTGTCAGGGTCACAATTTTCCTTTAGTTGTGTTTAAACTGTCTCACAGGTCAATGAAACAAGAAATTAGATTGAGGGAAAAGCTCCAGCTTGCAGGGAAACCCCTTAGGATTTTACTATTCATTGACGGGCAGAGACTTATTTATATTTTAAAATGGAAATTTTGTCAATTAAATATTTCTGCAACTCAGAAAACATTGACTGAAATTATTCTTCTGGTCTGAGTGGAAATAAAGTACTTTATTAAGAAAGCTGCACTCAAGTTCTGCTTTAGACTGCATGTACCTGTCCTATGAATGAGAAGAACCTCAACCATCCATGGATGTATCAGAGGCAAAATGTGTCAGAAAATACAAGACAAAACTCATGGTTTAGATTTACACTGAGATACAGCATCTGGAGATTTAATCTAAATTAAGCTTTTGGAAAAACAGAGCAGAAGGGACAATGACTTTTCTATATTTTCAAAATAACTTCATTAATCAATTAATAATAGAATCGAGATTACCTCAATAATGTAGCAACTATTTATTTCCACTACTTACAATACAGAAAATAAAAATCTGACATCTTTCTAAAGTCATATTTTCTTGTAGCAAATGCTCCTGTAGTTCATACAGACTAAAGGAGCAGACAAAATTGAGATTAAAAAAACAGAATAAAAAGTTAAGCTTGTTACTTAACAACTTCATAACAGAGGTTCTTGCTGCTCATATGACACTCACTACTAAGCATAAAATGTGTTTTAAATTGGGACCTTTCTCCTCACCTGGGAAGTGCTCCAGCATGAGGATCCTGAACTGAACTCTGCAGAGATCCCCATGTTATGTGCTTCACTCTGTTTTGCAGACAGACCCTGAAGAAAGAATTTCTCACTTAAAGGGAGACTAATTATATGACCTTTGCATTTTGAGGATCCATCTGGAGAATTTTAATCACTCAGACAGCATGAATGGTTCAAGTCAGCTCTAGTTACAATCAATTACAACACATAAGCAGTTTTATCATTTGCACAAGCCAGAAAAGAGGCACCTTGATGGAAAAAATGTTGTTTTACATTCATACCCTAATTCACTTAAGATTTCTCTTTTCCCTGATTGCAATCAGGAGATCAGGATACAGCTCTGGTCAATATCTAGTAGCAGAGACAATGTTTGGACAAGCTGGGATTGAGAAGCAGTGTAACACATTTTCTAGTTCAAGAAGAAAAGCTTCTACTGAATTTTGGAAAACAAAACAAAACAAAACAAAAAGAATTTAATGGGATATGAAGCACTGTGCTCTTTTACACAGCAGTCCAGAGCCATGAAACTCCCAGAGATCCTTAGTAAAATCATCCTGGTACATCCTCAGAAATATTCTGCCTTTGGACAGAGAAACACAGCCAGGTGGGAAAGGCAAAGAAGGAGATGGGATGCATGACAGAGAGGCACTGAGTGGAGAAAAGGAATGAAAGGCATGAGTGCAAGTGTTCTGAAATGCTTGTGCTTCCTCAGTTCCGTGGAGGTTTTACATGTGCATTTCTCACAGGCATTAACAGCCATCAGGCTCTGGAGAAAAGCTCTGCATGTTTTTCCATGGACTTGACAGCTGAAGAGCCCCAGTAAGATCACTTCTCCCCTTTCAAAATGTAAATTAGATCAGAGATAACTTGATTATCCCTGCGACTTGGAAAGATGTTTTCAGTGCAAACAAGAGGCTCTCAATCTTCACTTTGTTAAGCAGAACAAATGTGAAGTTTCTCATTAGAAGGCATCTCTTCTAGGTTTTAAATTATGTATTGCCTTTTAAAAGTTCTGCTTCATTTCCTTTTCTTTGCAAAACTTACATTTTGCTATGGAACATTGTACTGCCAATTCCCATTAAAGTTAGGGCATCAAACTGCCACTGAGGATCCTGGCTGAAGAGTTTACAGGTTTCACCAGTGATTGTCACAGCTCTTGTCAATCATCTTTATCTTCTGACACCTCACATTTGATAAGATCCAGCTGCCTCAGCCAACTGGGCTGAGATTCACTGAATTTTAATGTTAAACTTACTAAAAGAATTCACTGCTGTGGCTACTGCTCAGCAATGGGTTACTGTGGGGTTTCTGTGCCATTGCTCTGCCAGTGAAGTTGTTCCTTATTAGAACATTGCAAGTGAGGATGTGTAGAAGGCAAAGAGCCTTTTACAGCACCAGAAATGCAAAGAAGCTGCATTCTTTAGTTCTGGAGCAGTTCAGTAATTTTCTCTAAAGTACTAACTCAGCGTCCTTGTATTTATAAAGATGAATAGATTTTACTGCTCATTATCAGAGAACCAAATACTGACTCAGTACTGAGTCACAGATGAGAAAACATTGCAAAAGGACAAATCAAATTGTTGGCATTATTGGGAGTTTCAGACATAGAAACTCTTGCCTTGCTGTTGCACTAATCACAAATATCAGTTTTAGGAAGCAGGTCTGTATCTCAAGACTGAATGAACTGAATATTGCAATATGAAATTGAGCTCAGCTCAGAAATGAGAGCTATCTCACCTTTGGGGCATGGCAGATCCTTAAACCTGGGCTCATGTGGTGTCTTTGCTTCCCAGAGGAATCCAAGACCAAGGGGAATGTATTCCATGATTCCTCTTGGACCACAGGTCATGAATCAAATAAATAGCTCATCCTTGAGCTTTTAGTAGAAGACTTTTTATATATGCATATTGCCAGCTGGTTTTTGCCAGAGGTCCTTTGCTATTTTCTTAAATATTATTAGTTCAGCCACAGGAAAAAAAATATTAGGAAAACATTTGGGAGATTTTGTTTCAAGTCTTGGTTTTTGCCCCAGTATCTGAAGCTGAACAAAACCATTTCCCTTAATTGCAAACCCACATCAAGATATTTCATCACACTTTGGACAAACTGACCCAGAGCCTGTCAAAGAGTCTCTACTTCTCCATGATTTTTCTGTTTTCTGCTTTTCCTCTGAAAGCATGAAGAGGCAGGACACAGACACCTACAGATGATCCCTGAAAATTCATGTGGAGGTGATCTAAAGGATTGTTTCTTCTCCTGCCCACTGTCCCCTTTGCTGTAAGAACTTTCCATAGTACATTACAAAGCTTTTTCCAGCTCTGCTACGACCTTGGTGACCTTTAGTGGCCGTGGAGCCTGAACATCTTGGTCCCTGTGGAGTCTGTGGGATGGAAGTCTCTGGGAATACCTGGTGACAGGTATCTGCATAAATATGGAGACACCAGCAGCAAAAATTGGGTGGGATATTCCCTAGTACAGAGCACCAAACCTGTTCAAATTTCAGGAGATGAGCACTTCCCACAACTGAACCAGCAACTTTGATTTGATCAGCTTCTGCATCCAACCCTGAAACCAGAAATTCCTGTGATGGCCTCAGGGAAATCTATAGTAGGAATAGAAAATAGTAACACACTGCTGATGTGAAATGCATTATGGTGTTATTTCAGAGACAGACTCTGCTATCAGATGCCAACAGACGTGAGTGCAGCCAGGAGGAGGTTAAAAGCAGCATTTGGGATAAACATCACCCAGGCCTTCTGCCCCTACTGCTGATCATGTGGGAAGGGCTGAACATGCTGGTAGGGCTGGGGGCCTTACAGAATTTTTAGTTCCATATTCCTGTATGGGGAAAATTAAATATTTTTCTGTTGTGACAGCTGTAGAAAATGCTTGGATGTACCCTTTAATTTCCTCCATCGATCACTTCAGATTGTTTTTAAATGGGGATCGTAGGGGAGCCATATGCTCAGAGACATTCTCAGTACACTGTTCAGTCACTGCACTTGCTCCTTAGCAGGCCAGTTTTTCACCATGATGCTGTTTTCGGATGGAGCTGCCCAGCAGTCGGTGGCCTGCTCATTGTGCAGGGGCCATTTCAGTGAACTCCAGGCTCCTGTGGCAGAGGAGCTCTTCCCACTTCCTTCTAATTGCTGCAGGCCTCTCCAAATGCAAACGATGCACGCAGCTTTTGAGCAGCGACAATGCACACAGGTTTTCTGCAGCTGAGCAGATCAAAGCAGAAGATTGTTCTGAGGTGCTGTATTTATTATTTGAAGGAAGTCTTTCCTTTGTCACAGGACTCATAAACGTGGCTGGATCTGCCTTTTGCTCCCAGAGGGGTCCTTCTCACCGCTCTGAGCACTCAGCAAAGTCTGTGAGCTGCCCCCTACCTTTCCCTTTAATCTCTACGGTTTTCTCAGTGGGATTCAAGCTTTGCACAATTCAGAATTTGAAGAAGATCCTGCCTCAGATCCCTTTGTGTGTGAAGAGCTGCACCTTTTTTTTTTTTCCCCCAAAAGGAGCAGTTAGCTCTGGGAAGTTGCTGGCACTGAAATACCCACCGTTGTTATGAGAGATAAATACTCACAAATGCCCTTTTTTCTTCCCCCCTCCCACCTTTTATTGCTCATGAAGGAGGCCCTGGAAACAAAAGGGGGGGGCAATTAAGATGAGATAAAATGATTAAAATTAGATAAGGATGATTTTTTTACAGTGAAGGTGGTGAGGCTCTGGAACAGCTTCCCTCATCCCTGGAAACATTCAGGTTGGACAGGGCTCTGAACAACCTGGTCTAGTGGAAGGTGTCCCTGCCCATGGCAGGAGGGTGAAAACAGGATGATCATTCAGGTTCCTTCCATTATTAGAATTATTATTAGAATGCAAACCATTCTGTGATTCCATGAAGCTGTTCATTTTCAGGGATGTGCAGTCAGACCCTGTTCCCTGGGCTCTTTCTCTTGAACAGGAAAAGGTTTCTGCTTGAGGCTCAGCCCAGTCCCTGGGGGTTAAAAGGTGGCATCACCTCCAAGGAAGAGGAGAAGGAGTAGTTTTTAAGGCTGATGGAAATGCCAGCGCTGGGCATTGCATAAATATCACCTGCTGCTTTCTGGGTGCGTAAATCAAGACTGGATCCACTCTAAGCAAAATAAAATGTTATAAAGCGCTGTACCTGGAAGGGGAAAAGGCAAGAACTCTGTTTCTTTTGCTCTCTGCAGCCTGTAGTAACAGCCCCCAGCATGGGAGATATTTTATAGAACAACATCTGGTTACAGAGTGCAAATAAACCAACAATTTACACAGGGGCACGTGAAAAGGTTTGACATATGGTATTTATTTATGAAATTCAAAGAGCTGCCTGTATTCAGTTTACATTCACATATTCCCTATGTCCCACAAAGAGACCCCATGTGTAGGCTGGAATAATTTCGCTGTATTCACTCATGATGCTGAGCTAAGGAACCTCTAATTGGCAGACTCAGATTATACAGACATTAATCACAATTTTCCCCATAGAATAGATGGATACAACAATGTTTTCTACAATAAATATCAGCAACAAATTCAGAACTGAGAAAAAAATATCACTCGATAAAATGTGAAAATTCTGTCAACAGCATTTGCATCAAAACAAATTTCTGGAATACCAACATATAAAATGCAAGAATTAAAATCAAACTAACCACCCCAATCCTCAACTTTTAACATTTCTCATAGGGGAATAAGAAGTTGTAAATTTGGAATGGATTGTTATGATAATCCATTTTGATCTACTACATAATACTGGCTAAAAGGAGTGTTTTATTAGCTTATTTCTACAGCAAAATTCACTTTTAAAGACATTCTCACTTCTCTATCACATCTGTCAGCAGTTGAGCTGTTCCAATAAAGTTTTGCCTTGCTGTTTAAATTCACAGCTCATTTCTGTTCTGCTTTTAATTTGTTTTATCAGTTGGTTTCAGCTACCAGGGCTGACAATTCCATCATTTGCTGAGCCAAAAGAGCCCTCTGCTGTTGGAGACCTACTTCCACCCAGGGGCCTTCTAACCCACAGCCAAAAGTCCAGTTGCATAGTGCAGAAAAACAAGTTTTTAAGCTTTTGGAAGGCAGAATTTCTTATGCTGGCAATCTTCTCGTGGCTGTGTTCTGAAACATTTCTAGAAGCTGCCAAGAGGTGTGTGGGTTGGCATTGCAAACACTGCCATTTCAGCTGTGGTGGGATTCAAAAATACCTTCTCCCCTGTCTCCTTCCTCAAAGTTTTGAAGTCTCAGATTTCACCTGGAACTTGTTGTTCTTCAAAAAAACATTGAGAAAACTGGCTCGAGTTGTGTTTAGTGAGAACCAGGCAGCCACAAGATGTGGATTTGACAGAGAGAAGGCAAATTCGGTGGTGTGTTGGTTTTGTTTTGGACTGTGTGTCACAGCATCACCATTCAGAGCAGGAGAAGGACATGAAGTTTCAAAAATGTAAAATTACAGTGCCTGCAAATGCCACCAAAGCTAGAAACAGTCCAAAGGCTGAAGCTTTCTGATTGATTTTCATGGCTCTCATAAAAAATGTGGGAACAGACCTTTAACAACAGCTCTGCTACTGCAAAGGGAAAGCAACGTGCTTTCACTTGTGTTGAAACTCCAGGTTTCTGTTCTGTGGACATTAGCTGTGAGGNCCCTCACCCTGATGGACCTGGATCCCCCATGGGCTCCTGGGGCTGCTGGATCCTGCAGAGCAATCCGTGGTGAAGAAACAAGGATCCTTCCTGGAGGGCACAGGGAGTGACCCTCTGGCTGGCACAGGCATTTGGGGGCACCTCAAGAAAGAAAAGGATGGGCAGGGCAAGCTGGCTGCAGACACCTCATTAAAGACAGTACTTGGAGAGTAAATTCACTTTGTGGAAGCCAGGACTGGGTCATCTATTCCAGCCAGAATGAAACACTAATTTTGTCTGCTCCAGATTTACAGCAATTTACAGCTGCACGTGCTCCAGTCTGGCAGGATCAGCCCAAAGCAGCAGGCCCAGAGCACTCAGCTGTGGCAGCAGTGATGGGGCTCAGCATGAGCCACCCCGGGGGCTGGAGAAATTAACAGAGATAGTCCTGGTAGCTGCTTTTTTTATTAATTATAATGAACATTTCTGTGCAACCTCTTGTAAATGGATCCGCGGAAATGGAGATAATTTCCAAGACATGTTGAAGAAGCTGAAAGTAAATAGGCTCCCCTGAGACAGAGGCTGACCTTGGCCCTGCCACTGTCACCAGTGGCACTGCAGAAATCTCTTTAGAGATCTATAAAAATCTCTAAATTTTTTTAGGGATTTCTGAATCTCTAAAAAAATTCTAAAAGTGGACTCTGCTTTAGAGGGCCTCCTGCACTAATTGATGCCCAGCTGACCTTAAGCTGATCACCAGACCTCTCTTCTCACCTTTTCCTGATGTTCAAAGGAGATTCCAGAATCATAATCTCTTGGCGCAAATCATCACAGCATGTTGATTGCAGCCATGTAATTAATTTTATTAGTGCTCTGGATGTGGTCACCAAATCCCAGTTTGATTCTCTAATTAGCTTGTTTTGTTAATTAATTAAGTTTTTATAACCATACTGTGAGGGTGTTTTCCCTAATAAACTTTTGTTTCAACTGGCCTGGTTCGTTGGATTTTGACAGAGAATATGGAGGCTACAGAGATTTAAAATTACTGCTACAGATTTCCTCTCCCATATTCCTAATTTTATGAAATACAGATTATTGATGCTCTGGGTGAGGGACAGGCCATAGCTTGAACTGATTTGTTAACAGCCAATACAGAATTTATGTGTGCAGATATACCATAAGTAGCTCAGTCACCAAAAAACATTATTAATTTTAAATTTTATAGCAATGGGTTATTATGTAGTGTGTATTACAATTTTTGTTCTAATTTTGAGACAGATTTTGGCTCCATATTTGAATGCAGCTACTTCTTGGTGTCTGCACAATGATGCCCGTGGATTTTAAGGAAAATCAGGACCAGTGAGGCAAATGTCCCTGGGAAGCTCCCTGCCCACATGGTGAAGATGGTGAACCCACAATAACATACAAAGAGAAGAGAGAAGAGTAAAAAAAGGGAAAAAGTAGATCACAAAATGAAGGAAATGATGGAAATCCCAAGGTCCTCAAAGCAAACAGGGACTCACTCTCCTGCAGCTCCTCTCCTGAGAAGATGCTCCTTGTGCTCACTCACTGCCTGGCTGGGGGACACAGAAACATTTGTCTGGGCATCTAAGAATTCCATTTACAGCTTAAAGGAACCCATCCTCCCTGGGCTTGTCACAGGATACGTGCTGGAGGATCTGGGGACTCAAACAGGTCTGGGCAGGAGGGATGGTTTTAGAATTATTATCAATATAAGCCAGAAGCAAGAAACTCCCTGAGAGAGCATTTACCTGTAGAGAGAGGGACACTCACACCCTCCTCCTAATTTAGGGTCATTATTTGTACTCAACTCATTTGCATGTCATACTTAAAGGTCAGCTTGGCTGCTGCTGCTGCTGTTTATTTGGTATTATGGTCTGCATTTATTTAGAGATGAAACAGAGCAATTTGAGCTAATCTGTTCTGACCACTATGATGCAAATCGAAGTGGTAATCATTAACTACCCAGAGCCACACAGAAAGAAGAGTTAATTAATTGTAGGCGCACACACGTATCAACCTTTTATTTAAAAAAAGCTGCATGATGACATCAGCCTTGGAGAATGTCAACAGACATTTTAAAGAGTTTCTGCTGCTTTTGTCCAAGAGCATTCAGCTCCCCAGAGCTTCTGGAAAGGGAGCTAAATATCCAATTATAACAATTTTTACCATCCAGATCATGAGCCTATTCTTCAGAATTAGCCTGAATTAATGAAAAGTGAGGAGAAAGGAGAAGTTACACATCATTACCAGCTGCATGTTTTTCTGGACAAACCCAAATCCTCAACCTCAGTTTTAAACCCTCATTAGCAGCATTTGCAGAGGAGTTCAGGCTGCTCCACATCCACCAGCACAGCTCCTGCTGCATCTCCTCCTGGTGCTTCCTGGGCATCCCAAAGGACACAGGGATTCATGGCCAGCACCACCAAAAAAACAGTGCTGACATAACCAGCTATGAGAATTCCATAAATGTGATCCTCTTGGGGGAGCAGCCCTAATTCAGGGACTGTGGAGCTTTCTGGGAAAGTAACTGATCTTCTACCTTTCTTTAAAAACATAGCCATCTATCACATTTGCTATATGCAGAAATTGGAATTTACAGTATAACTCAAATTTCTGCACACCAGATTTCTCCATTAGGGAAATGTTGTAATTTCAGTGAAAAATATAAACATTACTTTTTTGCCTAATTTTCTTTGGAAAGTACCTTTTTATTTGAATCAGATATAAACATAACTGGCATTTTAGGTGTTTGTTTTGTTTTTTTTTTCCTTTTGTGGCAAAGGAAAACCATGATTATGCTTTATCACCAGTTTAACCAGGGAATTTGCAGAGACGAGACCTCAAAAGCTGCCTTAGCAGGAGGGAGGCTCTTACAATACCTTTTGTAAACATTCCTCTAAAACTTACTGAGAGTTTACAGGTTATAGGTTCTTCAAGAAATTACAAAACAGAGTGAGTGCAGGTGACACTTGGAAAGATGCCAAGAATTTTCCTATCTTCTCCTCGTTAGGATGGTGGAGCACCATTCATAAACAACTTATTAATGGTTAGTCTTAATACAAATTAAAAAAACCAACAAAACCACAATTATTTGTGTTCAATATACAAATGCATAAGAAAGAACAAGTGAATAATGCTGACAGGTCTCCTCAGCTGCAAAAAAATGCACACTTTTCAAGGAGAATAAATGGCGGAAGTGATTTACAGAAAGTTTAAGCAACATGGGCAGAGTTCAGAGCAACACTGCTCTGCTATTCCTCAGCTTTCTGTGCTTTTTCTGTGTTAGACCTTGTTGTAGTGCAAAGAAAGGAAAATATGCAAGGAGCTCTTCTGTGCCTGGGGGAAAGGGAGTAACTTATGGAAAAAGGAAAGTTTTCCTCTCTGTTGAGTCCTAAATCTGATGTTTAAGGAGTGCAGTATTGCTGCTCATCTGTTGAAAGATGAACTTATGTTTTTGTTTCTCCAGAATGAATAGTTTCTAGTAGTTTATAGAAGCACAATACTGTCCACTCTGAAGAGATCATGATCACATCTGTGCCATTTTAAACCTTCCTTTGTAGCACAGATATTTCTTTCCTGACAAGAAACTGAAAGAGACTGACAGAGCAAGCAGAAATGTCTGTCTGTAAAGGCAGTGTTGCCTCAATAGATGGCTGTTTGGGCTGATAATAAAACCTCCTGGGTTTATCCTATTTTCTTAGAAAAACAACTGTTGGAAAGACTGGCACTGAGAACACCAACACCGTAACAAATGGAAGCCACGTGAAAAGATGGCACAGGCATGGAGGCTCAAGCTACAAAATAACTGGATTGGAAGGGAATGGAGACAGAAATCCAGGGAATCACAAACTGGGGTTCCCTGAAGGAAGATTTTTGGGGCTGCTGGAGGCCGGAGCTGGCCGCAGGCCCCGGCACCGCGGGGCAGGGCCGCGCGGGAGCAGCGCTCTGTAAACACCGTCTCATTAGAGCCTTCTGGAGGGAAAATCCCTGGGAATTAGAGCTGGGAGCGATGTTTGCAGCCAGCAGATCTCACCCACGGGTCACGGGAGGGATGAGGTTGGGGTGGAGTTTGAGGCCTGGCTCGTTCATGGTGCCCTCTCTGCTGTGGCTGCGGCAGGTGAGCCGAGGCCGGGCCATTCCTGCAGCAGGAAGGGCAGAAATGCTAAAAAGAATTGAAATACAGGAAGTTGAAATCAATGACAACAGATGTCAGCTCCCAATAATCTTAGAAATTGGAAGGCCTTTTTTTTTTTTTCCAGTTTAATGTTTATCTGTGGAATTTGGCTGTCTGTCTGGAATTTGCTGGGTCTTGCTTTGCCTTTCGCTACCCTACTGGCTCGTTTTAAGCTCCTGGTGTTTTCCAGGATATTTTAAACATTGCCTTTTAAGTATTTTTTTCTTTTGTGGCAGTCGTAGGCAAGTAGGCAGGAGGAATTTGCACATGATTGGGCGAAATAACAAGAAATAAATATTTTCGATTGCAATTACAAGGTTGGTCTCCTCCTGTGAATTATTTATGGAAAAATACACTTAATGCCATTACCCAGATTTTCCAAGATAAAGGAAGATGAAGCTAAGGTTGCTGCACTGTAGTCCATTAGTCTGGTATGTGTTATGGATCACAGTCAGAAGCAAACCATGTAGAAAATAGCTGTAAGTGATCCTCCAGCTGGACTTTTGGAGCTTATTTTCCACTACCAAGGTGTGCATACTTCTGGTGGAGCAGAAGAAAACTTTCTAGGCACATGACATCCTTCCTCCCTGCTGTGTTATTGGGAGGGAAGTTTCCTTGTCCCTTTCCACTTAGAATACGTGTGATTTAAACCAAACGTGCCTGTAAAGCTCCATTCCAAGTGGTGATGTGCTGCCTACATGTCTGGAAGCTCACTCAGGAAGAGCTTTTGGCATTCTGCCCTCCTGCCCAGCCCGTCAGCCTTGGGAGGGCTGTGCAAATCACACGCCAGAGATGTTGGTGCAGTACTTAAAGAAGGCTTATAAAAAAGACAAAAAGTGATTTTTTACAAGGAAAGGTAATGATAGGACAAAGGGGAACAGTTTCAAACTGACAGAAGGAAGATTTAGATGAGATGTTAGGAAGAAATTGTTCCCTGTGAGGGTGATGATGCCCTGGCACAGGGTGCCCAGAGCAGCTGTGGCTGCCCCTGGATCCCTGGAAGTGTCCAAGGCCAGGCTGGACAGGACTTGGAGCAGCCTGGGACAGTGGAAGGGGTCCCTGCCATGGCAGGGAATGGAATGAGATGATTTTTGAGGTCCCTTCCAATCCAAACCATAGATTCTAGGATTCATCTCTACAGACTCTATGCCTAGGGCTGCTCATTGCACTGAGTTCAGTTTTTCTTCATATCTCCAGTTCCCTTTTCCTAACTGAGTACCTTTGGCTCTCTTCCACACCCTCAAATTGTCATTTTTGCAAGAGAATTCCTGTGCTTGGGTTGGTCTGCAGCTGTCTGTATGTTGAGAAATCAGCTAGCTAAAGAAAACAGAAAATTGTTGAATTCACCAACACAGTTTTCCATCCCTGGGGTTATTAACTTGGCTGTGTTTTTACTGTTCAGCCAATTTTCATAACATGTGAAGGGAATTTATTTGCCATTTTGATTTTTCCATTCAGTTCAAATGAAATCCATCAGGAATTCCAGCATCACTAGAGATGAGGGCACTGCAGATGGACAGACTTCGGGGAAAATGAATGGACAGACAGCTTGGTGACAGGGCAGCACAATGGGACAGGCATTTCCAAAGAAACTACTTAATAAATTATCTTCCATGGGGCTTGAGGGAGTAAAAATGAAAAAAAAATGATGCTTCTGCAACAGTTGGGATTTGCTGGAGGTGATCCAGATGTATAGCAAGGGTGTGGCATTTTATTTCAAACAAGTTTTCAAAGGACTGTTCGCAAGTGATTTTTAAAATCTATAAAACATTTTAACCTCATATGACTGTAATCTCATCTAAAATACATGAAAAGTACCCTTAAAACCTAAAGCTGTCACTGAGCATTAAATAACCAAAATTTGTGAGTCCATGATGGAGTTCTCTGGAGAAAGAGGAGCCACGTTTTCATTTTTCCTCATTTGCCAGCAGAGGCCTTTGGTAACATTCCCTGCAAATGCCTCTTGTGAGGCTCCAGATTTTGTGAGTTTCTGCTGGGATTTTGTCCGAAATGAATAAAATACAGATGATGAATGCATTTGAAATTGCTTGGTTATATTTAGAAAACACATCCTCTTTATTACAGTTCCAAACCACCTGTGAAACGAGATGGGGAGGATGATTATGGGATGGTGTTGGCCTACATAAACACCAGGCCAACCTCAGGCTCAGCTCTGCAGCTGTCTGTTTGGGATACAAAAAGATGGGGTTGACTGAAGAGGCGTTTAAAAGATGGTTTATTGCAAAATCAGTCTCATGGAAGGGTGAGACTGTGAGGTTGTTACATCCAAAACCATCACATTGGAAGCCATACATTAGAAACAGTTATAATTCTAGTTACAATGTCTTTTATAAATTTCTTATCCAATCAGCTGCTTCCACAAAGGTTGCTAGCATCTTCATAACCAATTGCTAATTGCTAAGTTTTACACAATTTACCACAATGCGTCTTTTTCTACCCAATCATGTGAGTCTACAGAAACTTATTACTCCATCTTCTACTTTTTATTAACTCTACAACAAGTTCTATTGATAAACTCTAAAGTCTTCTATCTTGCTTAACATATTTGTTCACTTACATGAGGCCTATATTTAATTGCTTAAAACATATTTCTGCTTAAACTACAAATCTTTATTCTTATTTCACGTCCGTTTCACTATTTTATTCTAAAGCTCCAAGCCTTCTCCAAGGTCTTAGGTCAAGCACTGCATCCATCTCTATCTCTGATCTTGCATGCTCGAGGCCTTGGGAGCTCTCTGTGCTTGCATTTCCCACAGATGTCCCATTCCCCAGGCTGCCAGCCTTGCAGGAGCTCTGCTGATCTCATTCCCAAACCACTGCAAATCTGAAATCTCCCATCATGTGGGGCCCTGAGCCTGTGGTCACTGAGAAACAGAGAGGAGCCACAAAGCACGACCCAAACCCAAGCTGGGGGAGGTCTCCGTAGCAATATTTGTGTGGAAACCTGGGAAAGTGGCACTGGGAGCCTCCTTGACTCTCACCATGTGGAGGAGAACCTTGGGCCTTGCTCAGCCTCTCCCCTGACACACTATGCTGAGTATCACAAAATATCAAAAAGAGGAGGCCCTTCCCAGAGCAAATGTGTAAGGACCATGGGAAGGAGAGAAAGAGAAGATCATGAGCAATAAAAGCACGTGACAGCATCTCTAAAATAAAAACGTTGGAATTGCTTCCTACCGGTTTTGTTATCAATCCAGCTATTGGAATAAAAAGGGAATAAGAAACGCCCTTGTCTAGGTGCTGATCAAAGGAACCAGCAGATCTTCCTTTTAGTCACAAGTGGTTTCCTTTCAAAAATATTATCATTATTTCTGAGATAAAACCATTTAAGTCCTGATGGATGGTTCTGGAAATTACTCCCCACTCTGCTGACAAGCTTATCTGGCCTCAAGTGAGGCCGAGGTGTTTTGCTTGGACTGAGTTTGCCATAACCAGTAGGAAGCAAACAAAACCATATCTGAACTGCACGGTGGGGTGCATTTGGCTAAATTTCAGTATTTCCAAAACCAAATTCAGTAACCTAAACGATAATGACACTCTTTAGGGTAAAACTGTTGGACTCAGTAGTATCCCTAGCACTGCTGATCCCATTAATGAGTGGGATATACAATCCCACTGTGAGAAATATACTCTGTCTTAGAGATCTTATAGTTTAAACATACAAAGAGGGTTAAAAAAGGGAGACACTGATGCTGCAAAAATCTCTTTCAACCTGAGCTATTCTATGATTTTTGGAAACAAAATTACTCTGGATAAATTTTAAAATTCAAGGTAATTTTTATATCCTGCTTTTTTTTTGGCAAAATTAGTGTGAAGTCCTGTGTGGAAAAATATATTAGTGCTTTTCAAACAGTGAAACTTCATAATGTATGTTATGCCACCTATTAGTAAGAATCTGCATAGCATTAGAACTTCACTGTGTCTTTAAATCCTATCATTTCACCTCTCAAATAGCCTTGTCCAGCATGCTGGCACAAGCCCTTTTTTAATGGCTACAAGTTAAGTTCAAACAAGTTTATTACACAGCTGTGAAATTATATTGGCATATCCAGCAATGTAATCTCTGTGTGACAAGTGAAAACTCATTTCATTGCTTTCCTTTCACATTAATTCTTGCATTTTCACTGTTTTCATAAGTGAATGCACTGTGGAAGGTACCTTCAGTATATTGCCAAAAATATGTGATTATGAAGATAAAATTACATCTTCAAATATTGGCTTTAAACATCACTAAATTAATCTGTCTGGGGCTGGAATTAAGCTATGCAGAGACATTGTTATCATATGAAATGTTACATTACATTCAATATTTCTTCACTCAAAGTAATCCCAGCCATGAATACTGCTTGTATCTGAAAGGAATAATTCCTGGCTCTTCCATCTTTAAAACACAATCTTTAAATACAGAATTTTAAGGACTGCTCTCCAACGATGCATTTGCCAGCTCTACATTGAGCATAACAAATATTTCTACCTTTATGTGCCATCTTCAGTTCCCACTGGACTTTTTCATCCATGACTTCTCAGGCTACACTTAGGCTGTGGATATTGAAGAAATCCCAGGAAAAAAAATGACCTTTCAGACAAACTCCACACTGCACTTCCCTGCTGCTGCCTGGGATGTGTTAAACATGCTGCTCACACTCCACATGGCACATGTGCAGCAATTTCAGTCCAGGAAATACCAGACTGAAATGTGAGAGTCGTTACTTTTTGGGATTCGAATGTTGGCAGGTAGATGATGTCCACGGGGACTTGCTGGAAGTGGCTGTTTGCATCCAAGTGAACCAAAAAGGGACGTTCCAGACGAGCTGTGAGCACAGCAGGGGAATTTCATCCCATTTCCACCAACTGTTCCACATAACCACTGTCATCCACTCATCTCTGTTGTCTCAATGCTGTCTCGGTTTTACAGTTAAAATAAAATTTATGCATAAATTTGCCCATTTTTGGACAATGCAGACAACTCCAAACCATTGGCTAGTGCAGAACTACAGTCTTTCCAATGCTGATGAATCAATAAAATACAAATAGTATTAGAAAAAAAAATATATTAGTTCTCCTTTTTGTAGTGCTAACATTAGAGAATTTTTAAACCCAAGGCTGCCTCTCCAGTCCCTTTCCTAGTGATAATCCTGCTGGCTTTGGCCCAGCAGTGGCTGCCAAATGCCAGGGCAATGTGTTGTTAACACAAAATCTACAGACATTTGGGGCATGAGGAAATGTAGTTGCCATAATAATAATAATAATAAAAAAAAAAACCAACACCAAAAAAGTTCTTTGCAAAAATGCCAGAAATTCTTTTTCTGGCTTTGTTTATGTCACTGGTTAACTTTGCCTTTCTTAAAATTCTGTTTCTTCTCATGTGTTCAGCACAGAAGGAAAAAGTAAAGAAAACTCTGGGAAAGTGTAGGTAGAGAATTTTCATTTCTCCAGAAGAATGGGGCTGATGCAGATGGATCTGATGTAAATGTCCCCAAATAATGACGATGGTGGGTGCAGTCTCTGCTTGGCATTCACAGCATTTGTACCATGAACTGATCCATCACTTTGAGGTGCTCAAAACAGGAAAATCCCACAATTCCATTTCTGGCTTGGAAGAGGGTTCATATAGTGAAAACGTTATCACAGCACGGGGAAGTGTGAGAGAACAAGGAACTTTTGTTTCCATGGCAATCCGAGCTCCTTCTCCAGACACAAGCACAAAGGCAATATGCTGAATGATTATCTGAAGGTCATGTTGTTCTTAGGAGAAAAAGTTAGGGAGAATGCACTAGGATAAATTCCCCAGCCAGGATGCACACTGCATTTCTAACCAGTTCAAATGAACAACTGCTGAAGGAAAGAATGGCCTTCATTAATGGCATCAGTTTATTTAAAATCTGTTTGCCCACAGGGAACAGCAGCCTGCTCAGGAGGATATTTGGTACCATTATTTGATATGTTCAGAGACAAATGTTGAGATTCTGGGTATATTTGGCATCCCTCACCTGGTAAAATAATTATATTCCCTTTAAAGTTAAATGTACCTTAAAACTGAGTAAAATATTTCCATGTAAGAGCTTGTTTATGTCTCCAGTCATTTTTTTCTGTGGTAAGAACCACTCCTTGAAGGATCTGCCTTATCAACAAGTGCAAACAGGGCTTTAAATGCCAGGATAGTCAGGATGAGCAGGTGGGCAGAACCTTAGTACCTGTCTGTAATACACATGTAAGAAACAGGCAGCATCCAAGAACCACATAAATGTTCAGTGCAGTTTCCTTTGTATTGCCCAGTGTCATTTTTAGGTTTCCATCTCCTCTGAGATGGTTTGACCTTGTTGACAGCAGGGGTAAATGCTTTATGTGGCAAAGAAAATGACTTTAGAAAGTGCAATTCTCTTTTCTTGCTCCATTCTGTGCTTCATGATTTACTACAGAGCTGAAGTACAAAGGAACAGAAACTTCACTGCTGTTCAGGAGGAAAGTTATTTTTAGAGTCATTTTGTTGCCAAAGCATATAGAAACCTTATGTGCTACCTCAGAAAGTTACCCTGGAATGGCAAGGAAAACAGAGATGCCTGGTTTTTTGTCTTTTTTTTTTTTTTTCCAACCACGAAACTTTGCTTCAACTAAAAAATGATTTTCCAAATGAGAAGTTGCAGGAGTCACTGAGCTGTTTGAGTTAAACGTAAATGTGTGGGCACTGATTGTGTGATATAAATACAAATTAAGATCCTCGGCAAGGGCTGTGCTTACAGGTACAACTTTACTTTCTCCTCAGTGAAAAGCATTCCTGAATCTGCACTTTCCAGAGTCATTTATGTTGGAGAAGATCTCTAAGGTCACTAAGTCCATCCATTAACCTGCTAACCCCACACATGTCCCCAGACTCCACATCCACAAGGCTTTTAAATGATTCCAGGGGTGGTGAAACCACCACTGCTCTGGGCAGCTCCAATGCTTGATCACCTTTTCCATGATGAAACTTCCCCTAATATCCACCCTAAACCTCCCCTGGCAGGGAGGGGGGCAGGGGCAAGGAAGAGCTGGGAGTTCCTATTTTTCAAGAGGCGGTGTTGAAATTAGCTCAAAATACATGGCTTGAGAAGCATTAACCCAGTTTAGAGAGCAAACCATCATCTTCCAAATAAATCTTTGTTGGGAACAGAGGGGGAAACCCTGCTCACTTGCAGCCCACAGCACGTTGTGTCTCACTGCAGCAGGACAAACATTTAAAGCAAAATGTGGAATGACTTCTACACTCTCACTGGCATCATTTCAGGGGGGGAGGGTGATGCTAGTTACAGTTGTTTTCTACAGAAATCTCAGTTTGTTTTATCTCCTTCCACATCAACGGCAGGTTTTTATTGTGATACTTCCCAGGCAAAAGAAAAGAAACAGCCCTTAGGCCCAAAACATCTGAGCCCTCAGTGATCTTAATACTTCTGGGCCACTCTTAGAAGAAAAACCTCCTTTCCTGTAAGTTATTTCTAGGATGCTGACAGATAAAAAAGTAGTAAAAAACATTTTATGGTGAAGCAGATCAAAATTGTGCCTAGGGACAGACTTTTGTGTGGTCTCAGCTGGCTGAATTCATGCACATCCCAAAAAGAGAGGTGGGTGTGGAAGGGGAAGCAGTGAATCCATATCCACACCCACAGAAAGTATTAAAACCCTAAAAAAGAAATACAGGGGAGCTGGTTATTTGCACAGGTTGATACCCAGGAATAGGTATTGATAAGTGTTTGGATGAATTAATCTTTCTGAGGGGTAATTAGAGATACAGAAAAAGAGGGAGTTATTTGTGGTGACTGCAGGAGGAGGGGTTTAGTGCTGCCTGATGTCCTCCAAAGTTCTTCCCAGAACTGAATTCTGGGAATGCAAAATTCCCAGAATTTTGCATTCTTGGAATGCAAAATTTCCCCAAATCACATTCCTCATGTCTTTAATTAAAGTACACTCAACTTTGAATTTTATGAAAATGCTTCTTGTTATGCTTGAAAATGTTAATAGTCGTCTCTGTGTCCATCTTTAAACACTGCAATGAGTTAAGTAATGATCTGCAGCTAAAGTTCCTTTAGTTACCAAAAAGCCAAGTTCTTACTGATGTCATGGAAAAGTTTATTTTTTGATTACTTCTCTAGGTATGTGAGTGTTCATAATGTTTTCAGAAGACTGGCTGTGCTGCAAATGGCAGCAAAATTAAACACATTTTCTGTAGCTTGTGCTCTGCCCTCAGAAATTAGGATCAAGGAGGGAGAGGACTGGGTACTCTGGAAAGGGAAAATGAAGTAAGAATATTTGTGAAATCACTAAGAGGGGATTTCCAGGATATTCAGCCTGCTCCCACACTGCTCCCAGAGGCAGAGGTGACAAAGCCATCTATTACAGATAAAAGGGTCTGAAAGTTTGATGGGAAGCAGCTTTTCATCAAATAAAGTTTATTTATGTATATATGTATAATTCAGCAAAGCAGTGAAAAAGAAAAGTACATTTTATTCTAGTTTTACAAAACAAGAATTCCTATATTTAAAACAGAAAGATGCATATATTCAGATTTAAAGAAAAAAAAAGGATAAAAGTACAGCTGCATTTTTACAAAAGGCAGGACAACAGACACAAGAAAATCACTGCATTCCTTTTGGGATAGCAACTAAGAAATCAAGGATGATCATTGCATATATGGGATGGGATCACCCACAGTCTGGACACCAAAAATATCAAAAGATACAGGTACCTAGACATGAAATGATGCTTATTATGGTATTAAAATCATGAGAAACACACCAAAAATGTGAGCACAAAGCCAGAATAAAGACTGGGGTAACAGATGTAATGCTTTCTCCCAGCTGACTGGACCGTGGCAAGAAATACAATATACATGATGAAAATATAAGCTGGTATTTTCAACACAGGAGTAAGAGTTCATATTTCATGCGAGCCAACTGTTGCACATTTCCTTCAGCACTGAAGGTTATTTTAGAGGTATGAAAAAGATGAAAGATGAGATTTTGCTCTCAGACAAATTGATTTCATTAACGACACTGGCTTGCGTGTGTGCAGCACAAAACATCCTGGTCTGCTGGGAAGATGTTCCAGGGGGAACAAATATCAGGATTATCCCAAAAAGAGTGAGAAAAAGAGCCACAGATCAACAATGCTCTTCCTGGCTTTCAGCTGGGCTGAATCCAGGGAGCTGCCATGTACCCCAGGAGAATCCTCTTATAACTTGGCACGTGATATCTGTTGAGTTTTATTAGTTACAGATAACTTGCAATAAGTTGCTATAAAATAATAAGCTCCTGCAGTGTATTTATCTAAAGCTACAGGATTTAAACTCTATTACTTACAGAATAAACTAGACGTTACTATAAACTAATATAACTATATATATATAAAGTTTTATATCTGTAAACTAGAATAGAGTTCTATATCTATAAGCTAAAATAGAGTTTTATATCTATAAACTAAAATAGAGTTTTATATCTATAAACTGAAATATAGTTTTCTATCTATAAACTTAAGTTATATAGAAATTTTGTTGTCATATGTACGTAAACTTCTATAAAGAAGGGAGACTGAGACTGATGCTTGCTGGAGATGGATCCTACTTTGTAAAAGTTAAAAGGGAGGAAAAAAGCACCACAAAAAGGAATAACTTGGGTGGAACGGGGATTGTTTGCCACTGTCCCGCATCCCAAGTGTCCCCCTGCGTGCCCAGGGTGGCAGTGCCAGCCGGTGCCCCCTGCCAGGCTCGGGCTCTGCGTGCCCACCCCATCTCCCGGGGGAGGGAAACACTTTGGCCACGGGCTGGGAGGAGAAGGCTGCCTGCCAAGTTGACTTTCCTTGGAATAAGCGCTCTCTTGGATGAGCTGCGCGCAGGAGGAGTGAGGAGTCCGGGGACGGAGCGGAAACTGCCGCGGAGCTCGGGCTGGGGAGAGAGAGCACCGGGAGCGGCGGGGCAGCGGCGGCGGGCATCACCTGCACGGAGCGGGGCGGGGCGGGCGTCCGAGCGGCTGTGTGTCCGAGTGTCTGTGTATCCGAGTGTCCGAGTGTCCGAGTGTCCGGGTGTCTGTGTGTCCGTGTGTCCGAGTGTCCGTGTGTCAAAGTGTCCGAGTGTCTGAGTGTCTGTCTGAGTGACTGAGTGTCTGAGTGTCCGAGTGTCTGAGTGTCCGTGTGTCCGTGTGTCTGAGCGTCCGAGTGTCCGTGTATCCGAGTGTTTGTGTATCCGAGTGTCCGTGTGTCCGTGTGCCCGGNAAAGAAGGGAGACTGAGACTGATGCTTGCTGGAGATGGATCCTACTTTGTAAAAGTTAAAAGGGAGGAAAAAAGCACCACAAAAAGGAATAACTTGGGTGGAACGGGGATTGTTTGCCACTGTCCCGCATCCCAAGTGTCCCCCTGCGTGCCCAGGGTGGCAGTGCCAGCCGGTGCCCCCTGCCAGGCTCGGGCTCTGCGTGCCCCCCCCATCTCCCGGGGGAGGGAAACACTTTGGCCACGGGCTGGGAGGAGAAGGCTGCCTGCCAAGTTGACTTTCCTTGGAATAAGCGCTCTCTTGGATGAGCTGCGCGCAGGAGGAGTGAGGAGTCCGGGGACGGAGCGGAAACTGCCGCGGAGCTCGGGCTGGGGAGAGAGAGCACCGGGAGCGGCGGGGCAGCGGCGGCGGGCATCACCTGCACGGAGCGGGGCGGGGCGGGCGTCCGAGCGGCTGTGTGTCCGAGTGTCTGTGTATCCGAGTGTCCGAGTGTCCGAGTGTCCGGGTGTCTGTGTGTCCGTGTGTCCGAGTGTCCGGGTGTCCAAGTGTCCGAGTGGC